>VYZT01037801.1:16020-35688 GCA_013400735.1 Pomatostomus ruficeps | reverse complement strand
TATCACCAGCAATCCTGAACCTGTTCTCCTGTTGTTTCAATAAACAAATCTGGATCCATGAATCTGGATTGTGTAAGTCCTTATTGAATGCAATCAGACCCATCATATTACATTAAAATCTGCACTATTTGTGCACCTGTTGTCATGATAATTCTAAATTGGCTTAGTTAAACCCAGCCACAACCAGCCCCTCTGATCTCTGAGGACCAGCTGGAACACAAGGGGGTTTATTTTCTGCTAAACTCCTATACCATTAATGCAACACCAATTGATTTCTGTATTTCTCCTCTTTTTTCATATTATGATAAAAAATGCATATTAACTTTGTATTTACTTTCTTCAAACAAGTCACAATTTTATGGGCCTCCATCTTATCTTCTACTGGTTGTTTATTTTTAAACTGAGAAATATTTTTCCACAGTGCCACTTCATAGATAAGTCATTTCATGCTTCTGGTCATCCTTTACATCCTTCTCAGCACTTTATCTAAACCTGCTATTTTTTGGGGTTTTTTTCTGAAATGGCTAATTAGCACATTTGATTCAGCATAGAGCATACCATCCATTTCTATGACAGCATTTTTTTTCTTTGTTTATTTTCATTCTATACTCCTTTGCTCTTATTTTTTGACAAGCTATTTGCCTATTTAGAATTATTTTAAGATGAGTTTTGAGAATGGTAATACCTAATTCAAAGACTAATATTCTGTCTCTTCAGTTAGGGTAATAGTTACATGTGTGCTTTACACTGAATTTATGAGAACTGAATTATCTCTGATATTTTTTATCACTGAATACAATGAGTTTCTTGTGCAATATTTTGCATTCACCTCTATTCTTCACTTTGAAAAATGTTTGTCAACTTTAATATTTGGCAGGTCATTATTCACTCTGTGTGAATTATCACATGATATACAGTGAATATCATAGGTCACTGCATAGACCCTTCTGGGACCCCAAGGGTCAGCTCTTTGCAATGAAGAATACAAACATTCATTTCTGTGCCTATTTTTTTGTTGTTGTTGTTTATTTTGCTGTCTTCTTTGTCATCTTTAAGCATATATAATCATCCATGGAAGAATTTTCTTTGTGTTTCTTGTCTTTAGGAACCTTTCTGAAGGATTATGTTTTTATTATTTTCTCTCTTTCCATTTTCGGTTCTGTTTCCATTTTGAATTTTTGTCTTTCTATCTCCTTTTCTTGCTGAGTTTTATTTTACCTTACAACCTACTTTGTATTCTTTCTGAATATTTCCTCTGCTTCTTTTAACTTTTTGTGTTTTCGTCTTTACCTAGAATGACGAGTTTTCCAACTTGTGTTCTAGTCTGAGTAGGGACAGTGAAAGAACAGCTGGGTGGGCTTCTGGCTTCAGCCAAGACCAACACACCATAGCAGTTATGGCTTGATTATGGAGCTTACTGAAGACAAGAAGAAAAAAAATAAGGAACATATCACTTTCTTTGGGATCAGAGATCTTATTATTTCATTTACCCAGCCAAACGGCATGCTTTGCTACAGTACTTTTTCAGTACTTCCGTAACCTAGTTGCATTTTACTTTCATTTGACAATATTACTACGATGAAATAAAAGAATCCTGAGTTGAAAGGTCAAAAAGAACATGGAAGAACCCAGTTTGATAATACAAAGAGGAATAGTGGAATTTTACTGCAGATCTGATTTTGTGCTGTGTGTGAAACTGATTCTGAAGCTTTGAGTTTCTAATTTTGGACCCACAATACAAAACTCATCTTTATCCCTATATTGGACTATTTCCCCTTCAAAATGTCATGACTCGTTAATGGTTTTAAATTGCATTTTTAAAAATATTATAAAAATATATTTCTGACATATTTCTTATGTTTACCTTTGCTGTTCCTACATTAAAATAATTATTTTTTTGTTTGTCTGTGGTGTATAAGTCAGTTTTGAGCTGATTTGCTATAACAAATTTACTATAAAATATTCATACAAATAAACATTTTTCTACTAACCATGATTCAGACACATGTTTGGGGGTAATGATATGAAGGAATCACATTCAGTCACTACTGTTAATTTGGACCCAATGAAACCTAGTGGTTCAAGAATATTCTTCACCAAGTAGTCACCAAAGTGCTCTACACAGCAGAGTAGGATCATTCAACCTTGTTTAACTGGTATTATTTATTGTGCCCATTTATAAAGAGACTAGAGAGAGCTGGTTGTGCACACATACACATTCCTTTACGTATGTACCTCAGGTTTGCTTCCACGCTCTTTTCCTTTGGCCTTTGGCAGATAAATTAATTTCTTTCAGTTTAGAATTAGTGATGTTTTTGATTTTCCCCTTTTTTTTTCATTTTTAAGACATTATCTTTGGTAAATGGTCTATTTTGACTGTGGATTTGCATGGCTGTTCTTATCTTGCATATTATATATGTGTTAATACTTGGGAATGTAATGCATCATTAGGGTAAGCCTCTTTTTGTTCTCCTTGTCTTTTTTCTTTCTGTTAATTTATTTAGAATTTCCATACAACTTCTCACTATAAGATGGGATGCAATTGATGGAGCAGAATAATACATTAAAGCCATAATTTATTCACTAAATGTATTATGAAATATGGTGACATTACTATGACCCTTTCACATCTTTTCTCTCTCATGTATTTTCTTACCTCAAATTACATCCTTCCTTAGATCACTTAAGCTCTTCAAAATAAGATTATTTGTCTGAATATCAGATATGTCATGAGACTGAAGTAGATAATGAAGCACTTGAAAGTTAATTAAATGTCCCACATAGGTGAAAAATAATAGTATTAAGATGTGATAAATAACAATCATTAGGATCTTGTAATCCAAAATTTTTACTATCATGGAAAAAATGAAGAGCCCATGAATTCACATCTGTTGTTAATCTCAACTTCCTTAGATGGTCCAGACTCTAATTGCATTTGCTCTTTCATTGTATCTTTAAATTTTATTTTCTGCTTCATATGTCAGGCTTTAAAGTCCATTATTAACCTCATCTGTTTATGTCTAACCAAAGCAGGGCAGTACTTACTGAGGCATTATTGCCAGTAAATACCCATCTCTCCATAAAGGCTCTTCTGGTAGTGCCTAACCCTCAGAATGTAATTCCTCTCAGCTTCTGAATTTGAAGACTATGAATAATCAAGCAGCTGGCTCTGGTTGAAGTGAAAGGTCTGCAGAAAGCTGTGTTGTGATGTCACGTTGTGCTGCTGCCCTTGTGCTCTGGAGTTACCCACAGCTATGTGCATGTCTACAGCTCTGTGAGGGCAATGAGAACAAAACAACTGACCTTTTTGTTTAAAAAAAAAAGTAAAAAATTATTAATTTGTATTCCTCTGATTCAATTTAAGCCTGGGGATTCATTTGCTATTAGTTGTTTCTAAGTGTTATTATTGTACACAAGGAAAAAAAGAAAACCCAACCAGCAAAACATATTAAGTAAAAGCATGATTTTTGAAAGTGTAAAGTACTGCTCTTGCCTGCTCACGTGGCACAAAATAGTAAAATTTAAAAATTGCTGAGACTTGAATGAATAGAAACAACCTAAATTAACAGTTCTGAAAACTAGCTTCTAGATCTATTCATGAGGAAAAAAAAATATTTAAAGTGATTGGTAGATTTACAAAATTTCATTAATATAATGCAATTTTTTTTTTGCTTTTGATTAAATATGTTTTAGCCAGTCTTGACAGTTGAATGAGTGGCTTTGGAGAATGTGTTTTGACTATAAACCACTTATAAATTATACAAAGAGTGAGCTCAGTGTTATAGATCTGAGCTGATGATTTTACAGGAGGCACAAGCTTGTACCATGATGCAGCACATATTCATATTCAGTACACACACATCACAGAAAAGAGTATCTAAGAAAAAGCATTTTAAAGCGTCTTTCAACAGAAATTTTGCTGCTAAGGAAATGTAACAGACAACAGGTAAAATCTAGGAATTAAGACTGAGTGTAAATCTGGGGGAAGTATATCTGAAATGCAGTTAAAATAAGCCTAAAAATAGTATGAAAAGAGAAACTAAAAAAAACCCCAAAAATTTGATGGATCTCATTTAAAGCATAAGATGGTGAAATCAGTGTCCCTATTAGATTACTTACGTTATGCATTGTTACTAAAAGCAGAACTGACTGGGGACCAATTTTAAATTCTGATTTTTTTTTTTTATTTTTATATTGCAATCTGAATTTACTTTTATTCTCCACATAATATTTACAATGTCATTTAAACAAAAGCCTTTGACACAACAAAACCAGGTTTTTATTAAAATATTTGTAAATTAATTTAAAATATTTACAGAAAATAATTTAAAAATGCCAGACTTTTTCTAACTTTTGAAAAAGCAGTAAGGTCCATCTTGTCAACCTTTGCTCTTTAAAAGGTTTGCCTCCAATTATTTTTATTTTAATGAAAACTCTGACCATCTGTAGATAACATAGATTTTTTTTTGTGATAATTCAGACAAAACCTCCCATTTACTGAAAGCAAGGTATCCATTCTATGTAAACCTTTTAAAAGAAAATTTTTTTGTGTAAACTATATGCATTTGAAACCCCTGATCATTTCTGTTTAAGTCACACATTTTTAATCTTCTGACTTCTACCTAACAAGCTGACAAAATTTAAAAAATAACACATTGCAGAAGGACATCTAGAGCCCTAAAGAATGTTAGTTTTATGTGCAGTATCCCCAGAGCTGCATCTTGTCTCCAGACCATCATAGGTCAATTCAGCAACAGACAAGTTGAATTTTTAAGGGCAATTTTTAAGTTATTGTTGACACCTACCATCAACTTTAACACTCCTTCTATTTTAAATACATTTCTTTCCCAATAAAATTATTGTACATTTCCAGCCTCAAATATTGGCAGTTAGTCAAATGGCTATTTTGTGTCATGGTGCCTCATTCATTAGCCTTAAATCCATAAAGAAGCTATAAATGGAACAGCATTTAAAACACTTCACTTACTCAGAGGTGAATTTTCAGTGTCCCACTGAGAAGGAACAGTAAATTCGATTCATTAAGTTAATTATGTGTATATGTAAAGCATTTTCCAAAATTATTTCTAAAATCTACACAAGGTCATAACAGGTCTTTTTATTTAGGCATTAAGTTTAAAAACCCCAATGCTTAAAAAAAAAATAAAAATCCCTGTATCATGTAAACATTCCTATGTTATAATATATATATTCACATACACTTTATTCACCTTTAGCATTTCCATAATAACCACAAGCATGCTACTCACTCATGCAGTGTATATATAACAATTGCATCTAGTGCATATTTTGCTTTAGTAATAAACAGCCTGTTTATGTCTTCATCATAACTTCACAAGCCAATTACAACTACATCTCTTGAAAATTTACTCTTGTATGGTAGTTAATCTGCTTCAGTTTCTAGCTCAAGAACAAACCAGATTTCAACAATGCAGTTACAAAAAGAAACGCAGCACCTTTCTTACCTCGAACAAGATTATTTTCTTTGATTACTTTACCAGTAGAGTAAACACACATGCAATGACCATAAGGCAGAATTTAGTCATTTATAAAGATTATTTATTGCTGTGTCACTGCAGCCATTTTGCAGGAATTTTGCATGTTCAGTAATCTCATCATACTGTAACAGGATGGGATGCAGCTCTATTAATAAAGGTGAAAAGCAGGTGTGAAATAAGGTTTTAAATTAAGGGAGGTAAAACTTTTTATTTTCCAAGTCTCAGGAGTCCAGTAAAGGGAGGAACAGCTGGAGTATCTGACAAGATCCTGGATATTGCTACACATAGACTGCTCCTGGGCAGCTTGGCCAGAATCTCTTGTATTATCCTGTTTGTAAGGTAACCTATACTGAATGGTGACAAAAAAGACAAAATATCTTGCTTTTACTTTTGCCTTTGTAGCTTGTATTTTACAAGACATTCCATTCTTTCTGGGGAAAAAAAAAAAGATAAAAATATATGTGTGGGGAAGAATTCTTTGCACACAGACAGGAAAATTATGGATAAACTTAAGCCTGATATCAGCCTGGGAAGTTTTGCTTAACCCAGAAAGTCTTTAAATACTCCCATTAAACACAGTGTAAAATATCAGCAGTAGAATATAGAAAGTAATGCAAATTTTGAAATAAGCTAAAGACCAATTTTAATTTAAGACTGATTGTTTCAGGGTCCATTCAAAGGCTTAGGTGCTCCATGTCATAACCCAAAAATTCAACAGGAAAAGCCAAAAGTTCACAAAAGTACATTCTAGGGTAAAGGGAGTTTGTATGCTATGAGTGGTAATAAAACACTGACCTTGGGGAGAACTCATTCAGGGTGTCATGAAGAAATATGAAAGAGGGTTGTAGAGAAGATGACTGTGTTTTCATGATGAATTTAATCATATAAACTCCCAAGATAGACTGATGCTCCTAAATGGAAAAGAAGTTAAACAAAAAACAAAAAAGCAACAACAATAAAAAAGACCCCACATCCAAACAGCAAACAAACCAACCAACCTGAAGGGACCAGAAATACTCAGATGAGATTGAAACAATGAAACAGGCAACTGATACAACTTATTATTAGCTCTATCTAACAATTCTGTCTAGAATTTAGCTTTATATTCTCCCTGACCTCAAGTGGTGCTGTGCCCCTAAATGCCTAATCTCTCTTTTTTGTGCCTGAGGAGAGGGTTGTTACAGATGAAGTGTCTGGAATAACCCCATGATGTGTTACTGTCAACTAAACTGGTGTTTTCAGGGTATGACACCGATCTGTTTCTTTCAGATTTGAGGCAATATTAATTCATACTATGTTTTTTTTCAGGATTTTTTTCACAGAAAAGAAGAAAATGTTTTTAAAATATATTGACCAGAAATCTATTTAAATGAGATAACTGACATCATTACTCTTATTATCTCATTCACACTCAATTTTTTGCCAAAGAAATAAATTAATCAATTTCTCTCATGCAACTTTTCTTCTGTATGTGAGTTTCTGCCTTTGTCATTTTGAATTTGATTCTTAGCACTTGACCTAGGGCAGCTGGAACAATGGCTTTAAAATCATTCTGAAATAGTTCCTGGAAAGGACATGCTGTTGCTGACTGAATCAACAGAAAATGACCGAGCAGTAATTAAATCACTGCACCTGTGATTTTTCTGGCTAGACAGTGTAAAAGTATTGGTTACAGTAAATGAGCCTGGAGATTACACTATAAGCTTGTCACTAACACAATTTGCTGAGGTTTTTTGGGGGTTTTTGCAGTGTTGGAGAAGAGGGGAATTAAAGATAACTGTGTCTAAAGTCACTCATATATGTTATAGAAGGGTTTCTGGCCCACATATTACCACTGCAAAGGCAGTGGAAAGTGTATGAGATTTTGAACAATGCTGTAACTCCTCAAACCCTTCTGCAATTATGTATGGGAAAATTTCATTTTCTACCTCTGGTTATATAAGTATTGGTTTTTGAAAGCTCATGCAATCTGTGACAGGCAACAAGACCACTTTTAGCTTATAAATGAGATTCCTGTATAAACTGGTACAAAGCTGGCATAGCACACTATTCTGCAATACAGCTGGGATAGTAATAATTTTGATGACAGCAATATTTTGTTAGCTACTCTATGATGAAATTATGCTCAAATTGTAAAAATAACAGCATGGCAGTGTCTACAAAAACAATCTTGTGTCATCTCTATATCACTCAAAGCAGTTGCTTCCCACTGCATTTAGTCACAAGTCAGGATCTCTCATGAACTGCACATCAGTCTCACACTACCTCAGAAGCACTTTTCTGCATGTAGGTTGGCATGAAATGCAAGTTTCCAGATGCAGAGCCATTTCATAAGGAAATGCTTTTCTAGAAACATCACTGCTCTCTACAAATTCCTGAGAAGGGGAGGTGGAGAGGGGGTGCTGAACTGTTGTGGTGTGCTCTGGCCAGTTTCAGTCTATCTCATGGCCAGGTTCTGCTATGTACCCTCCCCCCCCGCCTCGGTATCGGTTCTCCACCCCCCGGAGGGCTCTGTATTGTGTAATCCTACACAAAGCCCGCCAAATTCAAACCTAGCTCTCTGCCCCTATTGGATGTTGTACCCTCCCCCTGCCCCCTCGTGTTGGTATTTATGTAACTGTAACACACTGTGCCAGTGCTTCCGCGGCACAACCCCAGTGCCGAATAAACCATCTGGGAAAGCCCCTCTGCCTTATCTCTCTTTCTTCGGCACGCCTGAACCATTGGTGGACAAGGTGAACCCCTACAGGAACTTCGCCAGCCCACCCGTGCCTTGGAGCAGCACGGATAGGCCCTGAAGCCACAGACGGACGCTCGGTGCCCCCAGGGAGAGCACCGCAGCACTGAACTCTTCTACCTGAGATTGAGGACTCAGGACAATGGCTCAATAATGCTTTGGAGGAGGTTCAAAGTTGACATTGTGAAACATTTTTTTTACTGGGAGGGTGGTCAAATACTTTTTATGGACTTCCTAGAGTGGTAGTCGATGTCCCAAACCTATCAGTGTCTAAGAGGCAAACAAGGCCCTTAAAAACATACTTTAACTTATGGTCAGCCCCAAATTAGTCAAGCAGTTGGACTAGATGATCATTATATATCACTTCCATCTGAAATATTCTATTCTATTCTATTCTATTCTATTCTATTCTATTCTATTCTATTCTATTCTATTCTATTCTATTCTATTCTTGTTAGTCTAATGCATCCTACAAATGATCAAGTCAAAGCAATTGAGTGGACAACTTAAGTCAGAAACAAGCTAGAGGTAGAAGTGGAGAAAGTACTATTTTTCTTAAATAAGAATTGCCAATGAGACATATCAATGTGGAAGCATTGTACAGCTATGACATTTTAATGTAGATAATAGGTCACATGTAGGAGCAGATTTTGTCCCTGTACCAGATAACATGAATCTCAAATGGATAAAAGCCATCTTTGGGAAAAAAAAAAAGGGCAATTATTGCTATTATACCAGTTTGATTCTGTTGAAAGATGGTTCCATTTGCCTCATCAAAATTTCTGATGATATTATGTACATCAAAATTTGCCTCACATCTATGTACAAGATTCTGTCTCCTTTCTAAATTCTTTTTCCTGCCTTTCTTGATGTCTCCTTCCCTTTTTTGATCATCATTTTTCTCCAAAACAGCATCACCTTCTTCTGATCTACAGCAAGATGGTTTCAAGAATAATTTCTTCTTTATTTCCATTTTTACAGAATCACAGAATAGACTAGGTTAGAAAAGAACTTTGAGGTCATTGAGTCCAACCTGTGACCTAACATTACCTTATCAGTTAAACCATGGCAATTTTTAATGTCTTCTGACCCATTTATGACAAGCATCATCTTGAATAATCAATCCCTATGCCTTCTGTCAGAAAGAGTGAATTTCCATCTCCTCAGTGATAATTTTTAACTTGAAGAACTAATGTCTTCATAGCAAGGTGGTCTCTTCCCTTAGAAGTGTTGTAGAGGTAAGAGGTACAAAAGGACAGCAAGAAGCCCAATGAGTGTGAGAGGATCAGGTTCTCTCTGATGAAATGTAAGAAATATGTTGACTTTTTAAATACTAACATAGGTTCAGAAACCAAACAAAAAGGAAATATTTTCCTTTATTACAACATCTATAATAGGTATTATTATAGCTTATTATGAAAAATGGTAGTTTCAACAGATGGTCTTTTGTCCAAAGTATTAGCAAATGAATATCAGAACAGCTGTGAGTCTGTTGCAATTTTTTACTTGAAGATAAAAGGTTGACTTGACTGGTCAGGCTTAATTAGCTCTGAAACAAGGTGTCATGAACAATGAAATAGGCACTTCTGTCATCCAGAAGAAAAAAAAAAAAAATTTCTTTTCTGGATAAATCTCAAATACAGGCCAAAGGAATTTCTGAAGAAAGTCTGTGGTTGCTTGCTACCGTGCACTTGACCAAAATATTACTGGATATTTGACACCTGAGTACCACTACAAGGCCACAAATTTTGCAAAAATTTGTTTGTAAGGACTGAGACACAGGACTTAGTGCTTACTGACTTTCTGTCTGTGAAAATTATGAAGGTGTAGCATTTTGATTTTTCCCATCAGCTCTATCGTGTGCAATTTGAATAGCGAAGACTGTGAGGAAGAGTAGTATAGCACTCCTCAGGCAGGCCTACCAGGCCGAGGGCCTAAAGGAGAGCCACATAAGGAACCACACAGAGACAGCAGCAGGAAAGGGCAGAAAGAGAGAGGGCAGAACTCTCTGACTTTTATTTATATGTTTTCACAGATCACCGTGGATTGGAGGTAGAAATCACCACCTCTCAAGTCCAGTTGGTCAAAGTATTTGTCAATCATATTTCTCCACCCAGTATACTGGCATTCACAAACATAGATACAGTTTAGGAAAGCATAGATAATTACTAAGAGAACCATGGCCATGTTTACAGAAAAGGTTCTAAGAAAAATGTTACAGAAAGAAAAACACTGAAACACTGCAAAGTCAGGGCAACAGAGTAGAAATAAAAGAATGAGAAAGTAAATCTCAAGAAGATAAATAGGGTAAATATTATCTCAAGTGGTGAGATCTCTGTAGACTCTTCCATTAATAAATACCTAGTTTAGTTTCAAATGCATTGAGTCCCATGGATGAGATAGTTATTACAGTCGTACTTGTCACACAACTATATAAGTACTCAGCTTACCTACATCAACCAGCCATTTTTTTTCCTTTAGTGAGAAGACATTCTGTATTCCTCTAAGATAAAGTTGCAAATCAATGTGTAAAATGTATTTTTTGTGAAAAAATATACCTTAAATGCAAGTGAAAATACACAGGATTTGCATATATACACTTCTGTCACCTTCCAATAGAGTCTTCTATAAAGTGACTCTTCTATGAAGTCCTGTTCAATGTATGTCAGTGTGTGATGCTGAAAAATAAACTCCAATATGTTTGTGCCTCCTTGTGTCTTGCTTTGTGGTAATGACATTGGTTTCTGCAGCAGTTGTGAAATTTTGATGTAAGTTATATCTTCTTGCAAGATATTAATGTAGCCCATGCAGCTAAAGAGTCATTATACTGCTCATTATTATGTGCATGCTAATGTTGTTTTCTATCAAGTTACAGTTGCTTTTTATTAAACAACAGAGGGAGGTCACTCTAAAGGTTATACCAGCTTTGCTGTGACAGTATTTAAGCTGCACTGCAAGTTTGTTTGATGTCCTGAGAGACTAAAATATATTGTTATATTTTAATCTACTAATTGCTCCTTCAAGTGACCTGGTTGTAGAGAACTTATCTCAGCTTTTATTACATATACAGACAGATATGTTTCTCTGCATACTGCAGAGAACTGTAAACATGGGATGAATAAAAAGAAGAAAACTGACAAACAGCAAACAACAACAAACCAAACAAAGGCACAGGTTGTCACAGGCAACCTTGGGACTATAAACAGCTCACAACTGCTCGGTTAGAGAAATGCAGTCTTGGGACCTGAGCAAGAAACAAAGAACAAGTTTCTGAGGTAAATGAAAAGTGCATAACAGATTAAGATGTAACATGGCTTTGTAACCTGTGCATAATGATTTTAACTGTTGTTATTACTTAAAATACATATATTGCTTTCTTTATAAGGTATGCTTTTTTCCCCCATAACAATATTTTGAATACATAACTAAGAGATCTGAGTTTCTTGACTATTATGTAAATTGTAATGCAGCAAAAATTGAATGAGAGGGGATATGAAAATTATTAACTGTGATAAAGCACCTTGACGTGTAGGGCACATAATCACAACAGTTTCTTTAATATATAAAAAGATAAGCATAATTTATAATACTGAGCAAAAATTAGGCAATTGAATAGCCTTAGGTAAAATACAATTGTTTTTATAACTTCGTTGACCAAAGCTTTTTTACACAAGAGATAACACTATATCAAGTTTACCTGTTGTCATTCTTGCTCTGATTTTGTCTTGTTATGGAATAATAACATTGAAACTGAAGCAAAATCTAAGTAAGAAAGAAAATCTTCAGCCTGAAACAAAAGGGAAAAAGGACCAGATTTACTTGACAAAGACTCTGTTCTCTGGATAGACGACTCAGCATATGATCTTACAGTATCTAAGCCAAAAGACTACCATCCTCATTAGAGTGCCTGAGCGCATGCTTTGTTCTCAAATTTGCTTTGCAAGCATATCACAGTTATTATACCAAATACAACACAAACATATCTATTCCTAATGATAGCTTTTCTTGTTACTAAAATGTTCTTCTATTAAATGAAGCATTTCTCCTAGAGACAAAAATGTATGTTAAAGGTCATTTCCACTGCAAGAAGTGCAGATTTCTTCATAGCATTTTAATAGCATTCTTTAATTGACCAGATTCCCTAAAGCAATGAGCAAGGCACAGCTAATACTTCTTTTTTTTTTTGCTTTTGCCATCAGTTTAGTGTCTGCAGACTTTAGATGCTCACTGGATGTAGCCCTCAGGATTCTTTGCTTCAAAAACATGGATGGAAAAGAAAGTAATTTGATATCCTTGCCTTCATGAGTTAATGATTTCTGTTTTGTCCTTAGCTCATTGTTAGAAAGAAAAGTTTTACAATGTTACAGTCATTGTTTACTTCTTATTTATTCAATGTATTTAATTTACTTTAGTCTGCAAAATACAGAACAAAGGCTGCCTTCCTCCACTCTTGTTTCATAATGAGTTCTTCCTCTCTCTGATGCTGACCTCTTTTACTTCTGAATCAAGAGTTTTGCTGGTCATCTGTGAATGTGCACTGGTTCAAGAAGGGACTTCATTCCTCCTATCCCCTCAATTGTAACCAATCAGCTGTTTTTACTCATTAATTTCACACAAAAACTGACACTGACTTCAAAGACCTTTATTCAAAGGGCTTAGTTTACATATTTTATGTGTACTTTACATGCAAGTAATGCACTTCTCTTCCTTTTGAACTACTTTTCTCCTTTTCTCTGAAGCACAGACAAGATCTCATCTCTTTTTGCAAACTGCTGTGAGACAGTCATGTATTTTTTATTCCTTGAATATGTATGTAAACAAGATTTAGTAGAATATCAAGATGAGTCTTTTAACTATTTATTATATGACTATTTTAGTAGTCTCTTACTTCAAAAAATTGTCCCTTTATGAGAAATTCATAAGTGTACGAGTGCATTACAATTTCACAATCAACTATGGGGTTCTGAAAAGTCACATTGGGACTGCATATGCATCATATATGTTACGCAGACCAAGCAAAGAATGGATGATGAAAATACACGTTATCATCAATATCTTTAGAGTCAGGGCCAAGTAATCATTTCTTCCACTTCCAGATAATAGGAAATTTCCGATCACAATTGGCAGAAAGAAGGGCATGGACCTCATGGTACATGTAAAAAATCTAGTACTGCATCGGGGAAAAAAGACCTCAGAATTTCATGTTTTTCTGTGCGTATCATCATCTAGTCCTGCCCAAACTAGCTTAGTATTCAAACTGCAGATGTGTGGAAGCTGCCTGTTTTCCAAGAGAAATATTAGAAGTATATAATATACAGTATTGCTGTCCAACTTTATGTCTGGATTAGCAGAAGTTCCCAAATGGTGGTGGTGGAAGATTTTTTCTAGTAACTTATGATTCTACTTCCTGTAATACAACTCCAGTTACATTTGCTTACCCCTGCTTTGAAAACCACACTTTCAGGTGTCTCTGGGCAATTAAACTTGCACAAGTATCCCAGAACACAGAAGTTCTGTCAGTCTATCATTTATGTACTTGTAGGCATTCTGATGCCCACAAGCCTATACCTGCATGAAGAGCCAATACATACAGGTTACTTTCTTCACAAAAGTGTCTATAAAAGAAAGTAAGTTATTTTAGAAGAGACTTAAAATCGTTTCTGAACTCCATAATTAACAAAAATCTCCATGTACCCTGATTCTCATAAACCTCTGTTATTATGGTCTATTTTTATTTTAGTTTTGGAAGAATAATCACTACTGTGAACTGTATGATTTTTTGCTTCCTACGTATTTCAGATTAGATCATGTAATATGGTTACAGAAATTTCCTCATAAAATTAGTTTGCTCTTATAGAATGCCTAGTCATACTGGGATTAACTGTTTGCATTCCATTCCCAGATAATTTAGCTCTTGTTTTATTTTAAGTGACTTTTTTATCACTCATATGCCTTTTTTTTTTCTTTTCTTTTTTTTTTTTCTTTTTGCCAAGCTATGAATATTTCAACCACCAAAAATCCCCCCCAAAAATCAATGGACATCAAGAAACTAAAAAGTATGGAGCTAGGTCATATTAGTAACATCTCTGTGTACTACACACCATATGAGATGCAAACAAATAAAGAATTTTCTTAGAAAAAAGTCAAACCTTTAATTAAAATTAAGTCATCAGGATATAATAACATAAATAGCCCTTACTCTACAAAGAAGAGGCTTCTGCTGTTTGGGGGTTTTCAGAGGTGGGGATGGGTAGTAACAAAAAATCGAATCAAATCTTGACAAAACTCAAAATTTTTGTATCACATAAATCAAATTTGTAATGTGCATTGTCTACTCTGCTCATTTTTCTGTAGGGCAACTTTCCACAGAATTTACCTTACTGAAAGACAGAACTCAGCTGATGTATACACACCTAGACTCCTGTCCTATTCCCTGCAGTGGGAATATGTTGATGCAGAACATTGGCAATGAAGAGACCAGCAGTGTGTTCCAGTTTGTGAATAGCCAAGAATTAGAGACACCAACAGGTGGCTTTTTTGAGTGCTGTCCACCTGGGCTCAGGTCCCGTACTGTATTTTCTAGCTGGCACAGCATCACTCTGAGTATTAACGTTTTGTCTCTGAGTAGCAGAGCTGGCCAAGTCATTGGTGCCAAGATATTAATACTCCTGGTAAATAGGAAATTAAGCTGCATTCTGCACCAACAAAGTCAATGAAATAATTATTACTTCTGTCCATTCAAAAAGTGAGTCTCATGTAGGAGGACTACTATTCTGGAAATGTAAAAAAATCACATACGCAATATTTTTTTTAAAAAATATTTTATTCAAAGAGCATAACTTACTCATCCCTCCCCCTCCTTGCCTCTCCCTCTCCCCCATTATTCTAAACATCGGAAATAAATACAGGCATGTAGATCTGAATGTTGACAAAAAGAAGATGAGCAAGATCAGGCCAGTAGTTTTTAAGAAACTGTGAAAATGAGAAATAGAAATACAAATACAGTTTAACACAATGTAATGGGGCATAATGAAATCCAGAACTTTAAAAGTAACATATTCATACAGGGAGTTTCATGAGAGGATCATTGGAAGTATCATACTATTTATGCTAACCAAACACATCTTCTGACCTTTTCAAACAGGCTAATTCTCAGCAACCTCATGAGAAGATCATTCCTGTAAGCAGACCTCCTACACTGCAGCTAACAAATCTGTCAACGGTTTCACTCTTGTGTCAGATTCAATACTTTCTGACCAGGCTCTTTCAGATACTCTGCACAAGGAAAGTTTAAAGTTTTAATACCAAATTTACTTATTTAAAGATATTGGACATTACATGGGATTTTGATTTAACAGGGTATGCAGCAGTGTACTGAGGTTCTAACACAAGTACAATATAGCAATATTCACCTGGATCACATTGCAAACATAATTCCCATCATCAACCCCTATACATGTGCTGTGACAGTACTGAGCACCCTCAATCGCTGGAAAGAGTATGTGGGAGCTCAAGTCTGTTGCTGTTCTCAAAGTTTATCCTGTTGGTTGCTCAGCTTTTTTACTTTGTGTTGGGCTGAGCCCCAGATACACCATGCTGGTCTGGCTGGCTCAGAAAGATATTAAAACCATTAAGGTCATTTACACAGTCAGTTGACCAGCTCAAACATTTGACTAAAAAAAAGGTCACCATCTGTTATTTTTTATTTTAAGTTCAGCTTTCCTTAAAACATCTCTGGTCACTCCCTCTACTTTTCTCTGGTACACAAGCACATTCCCTGTGATCATCTTGGATCCTTCTTTCATTATAGGATTTTGGTGATTGGTTCCACCATAATGTTTCTTCATGACAGCTGAAGGAAACTTCTGTTGATAAATCAGCATGTTTTTGATGGTATGTGTGGCTGGATGGTGTATGCTGGAAGCTATAGCAGTTTCATTAGATTAGCCAAAAATAAAAAATGTTCCTCACCTCTAGGACAAAATATAGATAAACAGAAAAATAACCCTCAAATTTTGGTCTTAATCCCAGCATAGTCAAATCAATTGGGAGCCATTTATTTACCAGGAAATATTGGGTATGCAGACAAATGCATCCAGTAGTACCTGTACTGCCAGAGAAGCTTCAAATGAGTATTCACAAAAAAACACCCAAATCAAAGAAAAAAAAAAGGTGAAAAGACTAATTATGAATTAAGTGTAGTGCTTTATGGAACTAAGTACCAGATGGATAGTGCCAAACGGTGTGGTAAATCCATGAGTACAGGACACCTTACAATCTGTGTTAGTCCCAACACTCTTTTCTTGGTCTCACAAAGTTGAACACAGAAAACTCTAATTTTACCTACCTGAGTAAAGAAGAAAGCTGCCTCCACAAGGGGGTGGGTAGTGGTGGCATAGCGTGTCTATGGCCCTCTGATGGTGTGCAGCTGCAGGTATGTTTTGGTGTGCCCTGGGACGTCCGGGAGCATGCCAGAATCCTGACAGCCGTAAGGTATCTGCCATGTCGGCACAATTGCCCCAAAAAAATGTTTCAATGTTAAAAGTCAGTTAAAAAGAAATGGCCTGAGAATTTACTCCAGACCACATCCTGTCTCTAGCTATGACTTTCTGTTTTGATTAACAGAAATAACCTCCTGTAGGTGACCTTCTGGTTAACATTAAAAGGCCAAACAACAATCTTGTTATCTAGAGTGATTTTACATTAGCAAAGCTTTGCTCAAAACATATAGAAAACATGGACAATGTTTAAGTCTGAATTTATTGTCTAACTTTATTACTTCCACTTGGCTTTTCTTCAGCTTTCAGTTACTATTTCTATTCTGTTGAAATATAAAATACTACGAGGAAGCTTATTTGTATTTGTCTTCAAATCTTCCTTAAAAGGTGTAATCCATTACATATTAAATAAATATGGGGACAATTTAACCTCCCAGAGTTTCAGATCATAGTGGAATAATTTTTATTATAAACCAAAATTATAAGGTACAGAAAAATCAGTCCCAGAGAGTTTAGCATGTTCTCAGATTAGAGGTTTTAGATGGAGTACAGCCAACAAATTTATAATTTTCTTCCTCTTTTTTTTTTTCAATAATCTATAAAACATTTATAAGTTTTCTCTTATTACAAAACTGCACCTAACACATTAATTTCTGGTAGAAAAAGAAATATTTAAAACAGTATATTTAGGGGGTTTGATATTTTCTATATATTTATGTTTTCTGTAATGTCTATTACTATAAAAAGTGGAACAGTTTAAATATGTTTTTTAAGTATAAAAAATCCACCCAGCTTTAAGTTTTTGCATCTCTGAAAGTTAGAATTAATCACATCTGTTTTGTGTAAGAAAAAATATTCACTTGGGGGTTTATCTTTTATTTTATATTTTATTCAGTAATTCTTTTACCAGAAGTAAATAGAATCTAGGTTTTCTACTAAAATTTTTTGTTGACTCATCATTTTGTATCCAGATTGCTTGGAAATACTTGGTAATATAGTATATGATTTGACAAGTTATTTATGGCATATAATTTGCTTACTTTGCTTACATTTAATGCATTATACAAGCAGCAAGCTCAAATCAATACCAACACAGAGGGTCAGGAACATTTTTTTCTGCAAGTAAACTTGTTTATATGCATCATGAAATTTCTTTTCCTAATAAAAATTTTATACACACACGCAAGCAAAAAAACCCCTTTCATAGACAAAATATTATAAGAATTATATAACTTGAAATATATGCAGCCAAACTGACTATCTTAGTATAGAAGGGTGTTAATTCTAAAAGCATTAAATAGGGTTTTTTTGTATAAAGGGTGACAGATTATATTAATTTTTTTAATATTCATGTTTTATATTGAAATTGATGCTAGTTGTTATCCTTTAGTTGTTAGAAATTTCCTGTGGTAATGGACCATATTTGGCTGTTCAGTTCCTTGTTCTCTATATTTCTCTACTCATTGCAAGGACCAGGAAGCTCAAATGGACTCTGTGGAAGGAAAGGGAGACTTCCCCTCCCCTGAGGGAGCCACCATGGGCACTACCACAGAGGTTGAGAGACACAGTGGTGCAGGTAAGGCTGGCAGAGGAGGCAGGAGGGTCATCGAGGTGGGAGAAATGACTGCCCCCGAAGGACACAGCTGTGCAGAGGGCATTTTTAATGCTGATTATTTTCTGTTTTTCTTAACCTAATTGCCCTGAGGTTTTTCTGGATAAAGAGTCATGTTTCTCATTCTTATCCCAATAAAATTTGGCTGTCCTTAGTTTAAACCTCTTTTGGTGTCCTGTGGGGAAACGCCTCAGCACAGCCACCTCATAGCTCTGGGCATCTCAGGATCCTGTCACAAGCCCAAGCTACAGGATGTAGAGGGAAAAACAACATCTCCATTGCTGCAGTCTGGAGGACTGTGGCATGACTACCTGTAGGCAGCAGTCCTAATGTGTTTTATTCCCACCACAATGATCTATAATTCTCTTCATTTATTTCCATGGTATGTATATTTTTGGCATTAAGACTAACTCTGTCACTGTTAGTTGTCTATCTTACCTATTTGCCACTTCACTCTACGGTGGCAAAATAAAATAAAATGTGTCTTAATGCACCCAACTGGTTTTTTTGTGTACGTATACTAAACAAGATATATGATAAAAATGCCCATTTCAGCACGTGAATCTGTTTGTTCTATTTAAAGAAATATTTGGACATATTCAAACAAGGAAAACAATGTTTAACTGTTGATTTCTGTGCTTCCACTTTTATTTGCAGTGCTGCAAGGATACTTACCCCGTTTTAATAAAAATGTATATTCTTTGAACTCCCATAGTCAGAGATGTTTTTGTTCTTAAAATTCACATGTACCATGGAGAAAGTTCTTCATAACTAAAATGCTATAATTCTTAAGCCATAGAATGGTTAATTATACAAACTATACAATATTTTTTTCATGATGCTCCAATTCAGAACAATCTGAATTAAACTGTACACCAAGGAAAAGTAAAACATTATTTTCTAAATTTTGGTGAAATATTCCATTGCTTGAACTCCAGGACAGGAAAGACATAGAGGATGAAAAGGGAGAATTTGGTTTTACTTGAACTAAGGATAATCAAGATCATCATGTCCTTGTTATTTTGTTGGCCCATTTGCAGCTAGAGATATGACTAAGAAGAACCAACACAAACCCTTGAAACCTCTCAACCTCTTCTCCCTCACCTCAAACTTATTAACTAGCAAAACTCATAAGCCATCTGAAATGAATAAAAAATAAGAGGAAAAAAATCAGTTATATAGCATCTTAACGAGGTTTTGTTTTGTCGTTTTAGAACTTTGCCCATTTGCCTCATTAAAGTTAACATTTCCCAGCTGAGGAATTTCTGGTTGGCTTTTTTTTTTTTTTACTAAAGCTGACTCTGA
>VYZT01037801.1:3495-15996 GCA_013400735.1 Pomatostomus ruficeps | reverse complement strand
GCTGACTCTGAGTTCCTGAACAATGCTTGCACTTTCCTTTCCCAAGGACATTGTGTTTGTCATTTTTTGGTTTTCCTCAAAAAAATATTGATCTATTTCTAGTATTTCTACCTGAAGGTTTAGGAAATCACTGTGATTCTGCCCAACCATTGTCACAAGCTGTCAATTTACAGAGCTCTGTGACTCTTGGCAAATATTAGTCAGGATCTTCTCCAAGGAGCTAAAGATAATGGGGAAACAGTCTGACCTCAAGTTTATTTGTGTTTGGCATAACTTATAAACATCAGACTCTTCAACTCTTTCCATTTTTGTTTGAATATTAGTTTCAACTATGTGAATGTTTTAATTGTCTTGAAAAACATTTGTCTGAGTACTCATTAGGAAGATAAACATATTCATAATTTCTGTTTCTCCTTTTATGCATTTTCATTAACACCTTAAGTTACACAGCATCACATTTCTTTATATTAAATGAGAAATCAGCTTTTGCATTAAAATAAGTTATTTATGGATTTTTTTTTTTATTCTGTACTGGAATATTTGGTGTAAGATGGAGACCAGGCTTAAAGATTTGCACTAAATTAATGTGGCAGTGTGTATGTGACAAACACCAGGGTGTGGAGTATGCATCAACTCTCATTGTAAAATAATTTTTTTTAAAAAAAAGAAAAGGTACTTTCTTTATCTGACATGAGAAAAGGAAATTTTCATCCTCACTGATTATCTTAGAATATGGTGGGGAAAAGACATCAAAGAAAAGAATATTTTTATAAACATGTATTAAATTAAACTTTAGTATTGATGGTTTCACATTTAATTGTACTCATGGTTTAGGGCAATAAATGAAAATATAAAAAAAGAATACATTATTCTCTTGACACTAGTGAGTAATGTTATCATGGAATAATGAAAAATATTACATGGAAAAATAATAATTTTTTACATTTATGGGGAATTACTTTGAAAAAAATACAGATATTTTTGTGAGTCATATGACATATAGTCTAGCTGCAGGTAGACACCTCAAATGACAGTTTGAAGCATGTATAACACATTTTCTAGATTTTTTTTAAATTTTCATCAGAAGCTAACTTTATTCATTTGTTATTAATTCAATGGAGATTTACATAATTTCAATGACAGTTATAGTAACAATGGACTATTTTCCACAAGCACTAGGGTTTGGAGTTTTCTTGGCTTTGAGAGACTCTCACCTTATTCTCTTAAGAGTCTTACACTTTCCATGTGAAGGAAACATTTCACCAGAAAGAAAATTCCAGGACATAAGCAAGATGTTGTTAGTTCATTCTCTTACACCACAGTGGATTTAAATCCTTCAATTTAGGCAAGATAATATGTTTCAGTTTTATATTAAACCATTTAGGGCATAAGCATGTGGTATTTAGACTTTGGGGTCAAACACCTTCCTTATTATAGAAACATGAAGAGAGGAAACAAGACATTTAATTATTAGATTTGATTATTATAATTCATTACAGACTTGTACCAATTGATACCCTGTAAATATATTATCCTGAATAGGCATGAAATTTAAGTAAAGCATGAGTTTTTTTACCAATTTCAAACTGAACACTGAGAAAAAAAAATCCTGGGGAAAAAAACTACAGGGTTTTAGACCAATACATTTGCGAGTTTAAGCTAACGTGAATTTACATTCAAGTAGCAACCTGAACACCAAGTAATTCTTTGGTTTTGAAAGATGGTCCTTGGAGAAGGCCAATGCAGCAATTTGTTTTCCGTTTGAAAGGTAAAAAAGAAGAGGAAAAATCAGAGGAAAGAAGTGAAAATTCTTGTTCACAGATTAAGAGATTGCTGAAATCTGTAAATCTTGGATGCTATTGAAGGAAGTCCTTTCCTAAGAAATTCCTGGGAGATGATTGTGTGGGGGGTTGCTGCCATTCAGAATACTACAGAGTTTAATGAAATGGAATATTGAAAGCATTAGCTTGTTCTAAAGGACAGAATAAGCAGGAGGAAAGCTGTTATAAATGAAACCTTCCTGTATTTCTAAACTGACCTAATATCCTTGAGACATGTAATCTACAACATCTAGTTCAGTCCATTTTGTGTAAAAAATGGCTTGCTTGGACAGGAGGGTTAAAACCTATTGGTTGATTTTGAGGAGTTTAGTCCATGAAGAATTTCTGCTAGTTTATTTCAAAGCACTGGGAAACTTGGATTTCAGAATAAATTAATAGCATCATCTATAATTTCTGCTACTGATTACCCAGGGATTCAGTAGAGAAACTAGCATAGATAAGGCTTTAACAATTTTACTTACTGAATTATGAAGTTCTCTTTTATTCACAGGTGTTTAAAATAAATTTCAGTGTATTTTCAATGCACTTGGACAAATGAAAATTTATTTACAACAGTGCAGAAATATTTTTCAAATAAGGTTTGGAGCTCAGAAAACTATTTATTCAATAAATAAGAAAACTTTTTATTTATTTAATATACAGAGAAGAAAAATTCAAAATCCAACCTGACAGAAATAGATTAAGAAACAATAAAACACATATCTATTCACATTTATTGTAGGATTTACAAATGAAGTTAAAACCTCTATCATGTTGAAATAATTGTCTACTGAAAAGTAAAATAAGAAAACTGTCTGATAGCAACATTATTATGAAGGGATGAAGAGATATCATGAAATCCAATCCCCATAAAATGTGATACTTAAATTTAAAGTTCAAGACTGTGTACCCTAGTCAGAAACACTTTTTGTGGGGTTTTTCTTAGGAATTTGAATTGAGGCAATCAAAATATAGTTATATGCTAGGTGTTTCAAAAGCAACACATTTTTGTAAGTGTATCATCATGTATGACTACACATAAAGGGTGAAAAGCTTTTTGGCTAATAGTTTAGAGACCTAGCTATTGTGTTTAGATTGATTATATCCTGGCTTTTACATTGTACATTTTGCTAACTATGACTTTAATATTTGCGAAATAGCTGTGATTAAGATTTATATCAGAGGACATTTGATTTCTGTTTCACTTCATAAAATTTCAGGCATGTTTCCTTTCAGACTATCTATTTTTAGTGTTGATTTGTATTTTTTTCTTATAAAGGAACAAAATATTGCAATCATAAAACAATTAGCAATTTAAATCCTTTTATATGTAAACAAATGAGATTTGAAACATGACAGAAATCCACTTATTCCTTTTTTCTTGCAGGACCTATCAGAACAAGATTTTAGGTAGCTATTGTGGACTCTCCACACATTAAAAATGTGTATAATCACTCCTGTTTTTTTGACCAACACCATCTCCTCTTTGTGCTCCAAGAACAAAAATGGTGAAAAAGAACAATTTGTTAGTTCAGAAAAGTATTTTATTCATCTAGCAGCAGCTAAAATTCCTTCTTTTCTGCCTATATAGGTATATATAGTTGTTGTCTCAGAAAAAATTTCAGTCTACCTACTGCTTAAATATGATCCTTTAAGTCTTATTTTCATCTTCAGGATGTGAAAGAGTAGAAATGAAAGTTGTTTGGTGTAGATAAAGGTCTAGATGATGAGGTAACAAACATAAGAAGTAAAAACTTTCACAGAACCATGAAATAGATGTTTTCATGGGATACATGCTAAAGAAAATTCTTCTGATTGCTTAATGTCCTTGCAAATAGGTTGCTAGTTATATCATACCAAAGAAATGCATTATTATTTTGTAGTTTGCCTTTATAAAGCATTTTATAAGTTAGATGGCCTTGTATTTAATTAGCCTTGCCTCAATCCAAGTAATTCTGATTTCCTTGATGTGAGTCCACACTGAAAAATATCAATATCTTTCAATATACTTGTATGGCATCAATTTTGAAGGTTACACATCTAAACTGACATGGACAATTTTTAGTCATCTCAGACTGTTAAAAATATGAAGTTAATGAAAAAATTACATGCACAGCAATGTAATGATTGTAGTTCAAGCAGTACTTCTTTTGAGCCTTTAGTAGCCAGGAAGACCGATTCAACAAAAGGACCACTGAGATTATCATGTGTCCTAGTTTTTGCCTTTCTCCTGCTCCTAGGTCATAGATGCCTAGATCTTTCTTTTGAAGGGAGAGATATAACTATAAATATAAGTGCATAAGCCCTTGCATTATAAGTTTATTTAAACTGCACCATCAGGAATATTTCACAGATATTTCTTCTTCCCTTCTAGATATGCATGTACTGAAGGGACAGCTGGATTCTACAATGCAGCAGAGAGGTAACATTCTTCAATTCAGTGGTAATTACACTACAATTGGCAACATTCTTACATCTCATATTCTGTGAGCCTGTCTGCAGTTAGTTGGAAAGAATTGCTTTTCTAAAAATTTTCTGTAATTCTCCTGGTGGAAGTTCTGAGTTAATTCTGCCTAATGCAACCCAAGTATTACCCATTTTAGGATTAAAACCCCCAAACATCTAAGTAAAGTTGTAATGTCATCATAATTTCTGTATTAATAATTGAATATTCTTGGCTCACAATGATTTATCTGTTATACTGAGATCTCTGGGGAAAATTAACAATGTGTGTGTTAGTATTTTATAAATACATGGCATTCAGATTATTAGTAAAATAGAATTTGGCTTCAGAGAACCTGAAAGCATCATATATATCAAAGAAAGGTAAATTCATCAAGTAAGTTCCAACAAGTAAAAATTTTACACCTGAGGCACAAGCTGTGTGTATAGTATGGAAACTGAGAACTGCCATTAGAGACAAATTTGGAAGACAGAGCGGATGACTACTGTATCATAATTGTGGACAAATACCTACGATATTTCATGTCTTGTTCATCTTGATTTTGATTTTCTATCATACCCTGAGGCTTATTTATTTCAGCAGTGGGTCTTCTGATCTGACAGGGCTTTTTGTCAACTAACAAAAAAAAGTTAGATAATGAAATCACATCCTACATAATTTTATTTCTGCAAATGTCAACCTTTGCTGTTCCCACTTTGTTTTGCTACTTTGTCTTAGCATCATTATATTTCTTCCTTATTTATTTTCCTTCTTTTCTAATGTATCTTATATTACCAGTTCTTTGCATTAATACACACACAATTTTCATACTGAGCTCCTATCCTGTGTCTTCTCATTAGAAATGAGTGAATTCAACCCAGGGCACCAGGTGTACAGAATAAACAAAAGTCTATGTTTTTGTAATTTAACTGCTGAAATATACATTTTAGGTACTACCTAAACAATATTACCTATAATACTACTTGCAATTAATGATTCTTTCGAGTTCCTTTTAAACAATCAAATTTTCGTTCTTTATACTGCAGTTATCTTTAAAAAAATTGAATAATTTTTAGCATTAGGAATCAGTCCTAAGTTGAACTGCTACAATCTGCACTTTGTCTTTTAAATTTTGTGTTGGGTTTGCATGGCCAGCTTTTGGTAGCTGGAGGGACACAGGGGTGGCTTTTGTGAGAAGCTTCCAGAAGCTTCTTTCATTCCTGGCAGAGCCAATGGCAGCTGGCTCCAAGATGGATGTGCTGCCAGCCAAGGCCAAACCAATCAGAGATGGTAGTTAGGCCTCCGTGATAACATATGTAAAAAGGCAAAAGAGTTATTGTGCAGATGTAAATATGGCCAGAGAAGTGAGAACATGTGAGAGGAGCAGCTCTGCAGACACCAAGGTCAGTAGAGAGGGGCAGGAGGTGCTGGAGCTGAGATTCCTCTGCAGCCTGCAGTGTAGCCCATAGTGAGGCAGCTGAACCCCTGCAGCCCATGGAGAACCACAGAGGTGCAGAGATCCACCTGCAGCCTATGGAACATACCTGCATGCTGGAGGAGGTCGACGCCTGAGAGACTGTGAACTTATGGGAAACCTGTGCTGGAAGAGGCCACTGGCGAGCACCTCCAGACCCATGGAGAGAGGAGCTCACACTGGAGCAGATTTGTTCTCAAGACTTGTGACCCTTTGGGGGATCCACATTGGAGCAGGCTGTGTGTGAAGAACTGCACCCTGTGAAAAAGGTGACCCATGTTGGACCAGTTAATGTGTCTCACTTGGGATAGATACAAATTGGAGAACTTCACGGAGTACTGTCTTCCATGGGAGGTACCCCATGCTGGATCAGGGGAAGGATTTTTCTCCCTGAGAAGAGGCAGGAATAATGTGTGATGAAATGACCATAACCCCCATTTCCTTTGTCCCTGCGCCACTGAGGAGGGAGAAGGTAGAGCCTGAGAAAGAGGGAGGGATAGGCAAAAGGTATTTTTAAGATTTCTTTTACTTCTCATTATCCTGTTCTGATTTCGTTGGTAATAAGTTGATTTCCTCAACTTCAGTCTATTTTACCCTTGATGGTATTTGATGAGTGTTCTCTCCCAGTCCTTATCTAAACTCATGAACCCTTTGTAATACTTTCTCTGCTCTGTTCAGTTGTGGAGGGGAGTGTTAGAGTGGCTTTGGTAGGTGTCTGGCATTCGTCCAGGTTCAACTCACTACACTGTTCTACAACATCTATTTTATTACAATAATGCAGCCTGACATTGTAGAAAATAAATGGTTGTACATTTGAAAAAAAATTGCCGATTTCAACAGAAGCAAAATTTATTGTTTAATGATCAATTGTAAGGGAGCCTGACAATTTTTACTAATCTTCAGGAACTCTACACTCATTTAACCAAGATATGAAACTTAATAAAATCTCAGTGTTCAGAACTATAGAAGAAATGTCGGTACATTCTATGAGATTAATTATTTACACAACCTTCATCATCAGTGTTTCAGTATAGCATTGAACAGGGCAAATGAGACTTTGCATGAAGTATGGATATCTGGCAAGCAAGAGATCACCAGGATGGTTACCAGAATTGAAATAGAGGACATTGTTGCTCTCTTATTCGCAATATTATTGAGAATACAAGTGAGAAAGACAGATGAATACAGTATAAGATCCTACTGCTGGGACAGTGAATAAAAGAAGCTGACTGTATGTGAAAGAAGGTGCAAAAATGATTAATTGCTGAAGTAGGTGGTGGGTGGGGAGAAGGGAAGACAGGTTATGAGTCTGTAGTAATGGCTGACTGATGTTGGTGACAGACTAAGGATTAATCTTCCCTAAGTTTTTAATTTTATTTCCTTAGTTAGGTAATTATAATTGTTACAAAAACAACTATGAAATAATTTATTCAGATTCCCTATTTTAAATTCTTTGTCATGCTTATACACAGGTATGAATAAAAAGAAATTCTACCACTTATAAGTTATATTTTCAACAGTCCTTAAACATTTATTTTGTCAAGCACATAAGAATTTACTGACTTTCATGTCAACTTTGTTGACATTAATAAATGTCCCTAAGGTGGCCCTGGCGTCAGAAAATTGATGTAGATAATCATCAACCTCCCTCAGCTACACTTTAGCTATCATTGCCTTTCTACCTGTCTTATTGCTAATTTTAGGACTTTCACATCTGACATCTTAAGGTGTTTAAGTGTTGTCATCATACTTTAACATATCTGAAATAAACTGAACATCCTAATGTGGCAAGTATGTATGGTTTGGTCATCACAAAGAAAAAATGCAGAGATCTGAAAATGTGTGGTGTCAATTTTATGTCCTTTCTCCTTGGCTTTCAGCAAGTTGTAATTTATTTTACCAGTTATAAGAACATAGTGTACAAGATATTTTCTACATTAATTTAGCCATTGCATATACACTAAATGGTGACAACAATTTGTTCCTCTGAACTTCTAGGTGACTGTAACCTTTCCTAAAATCTGGAATAAAATGTAAAATTTTCAAAACACTGAGAAGAAAACCGGCTAGAATGGGAAAAAAACATGCTTTTGAGTTCTGGACTTAATATTAATGCAAAATGTTAATTTATATGAAATACATACATAGGGATATAGAAGCAGTGAACATATGTTTGTGTTTCACCTTGATTGAAAAGGAGAGCCTTAACTGCTTGATCAGAAAGAATGAACATATTAATGGCAAAAGGTGAAACAATAGAAAGACTTATTGAATAGATGCTCTAAAACAAGTGTCAAACTTTGTATGATATTTTTTTCTCTTATCATGCTGTAGTATTTAATGGTGCCTACTACATATTTTACTAATGTGGCTCATCTTGTTTAGCAAACCTGTACAGCCATATTCAGATTGTGGAACTCATGTGTAGTAGCTCAGGTATTAAGGAGTAAAAGAACAATCTTCCAGAAAAGGCCCTAGTAAAATTTACTTTTTTCCTTCTTTAAATGGCTATATTAATATGTAACAGAATTGCTTGTTTCTAAATTATGAAATAAAACAAAAAAGTATTTTCCATTACCTACTGAAAAAGGAGAAAACAAATATTCCTATAAGTTTTTTGCTTAGAAAAGAAATTTAAAAAAACACTTGCATTGTTTTATTAAGGACAATTCATTAGAAAACTACACTCATTTTGTTGTTAAAAAAAATACCCATCTAATAATTAAGGGATTTCTCAGTGGCTTAATAGAATTACTCACTGGTGCAATAAATCATCTTATATGAGGATTATGACCAGTTCCATATGTTCTTCAAGTCAACTAAACTTGATTTTTTCAGGATTTATCCTATGTTCTGAATAGATCACTATGATTATTCACCTACCTTGGCCATGAAGGTTCTCAGATCATTGTGACACTCAACCACAGCAACTTCTAAAAAGAGGTCTGTAAGGGTAAGATAATATTTTAATTTTTATAGAGAAATATTGATGAAATTGACTCAATTTTTGATAAATGTGAAAAAAGTTTTCCAAACATATTTTTCAATAGGTTGATAATACCATAGTTTCCATGATGATGTAAGTACATAAGAAAAGCCAGGTTTGAAAAAAAACAGTGAGAAATTTAAATCTTAGATTCAATTAGACTCAGACTTTTCTCTCTTTAATATATGGCATTTTTCAGAGAATTTAAAGACTAGAGATGGTTCTCTAGTTTTAGTCATTGACATTTTTTAATTGAAAGTTATTAAAATAACACCTTGTAGACAAAGGAGATATAGAAGAAATATTGGAAAAGTCTTGGGAATCTTGGAGATTTTGTAAAGGTTGTGGTATGTTTTAACGTATTAAATATGTGAAAAATTAACAACTGTGGATTGAACCACTTGTGAGATTCATGTGAAGGCCCCTCCACATTGGGTGGCGGAGGGAAGAAAAATACATGTAGTTGAAACATTGCAATAGAAAAGACCTCTTTAGCATAGACAGAATTATGATGATAACTAAAATGAGAAGCACACTTTCTAGATCCTGATATACATAGTCAAAGGTTGACTAAATGAAAGGTATAGAAAGGTAGAAAAATGTGGAGAAATTATAGTAGGAATCATCTTTTAAATAAGTACAATATTAAGAGAAAAGACGATTTTGTTGCAGCCCATAAATTCTTTGGGCTGCACCACCTGAAATCCTGCAAGTGTGTAAAGTTCTAATATTTCTATAATTTCTGATAGCCATGTGTAGCTTCAACATAGGAAGTCTGAAGAACATCCAGTGAACTAAGATGGATCTGAGCTTGCATCCATCCCTTTTGCCATCTTTTAATTTTCAAAATATTATGCAGCAAAATAGGATCTCTTTTCCCCCTTCTCATAGTTAATTGTTCTTCAGTTTAAACTACAGGAACATTTAAAAACAATTAAATTTAAAAACAAATAAATTTAAAACCAACTTAAATACAATTTAATTGTTTTCCATGAGAATCTTGTATATTTGTAATCAAAAGAGTTTACAAAAAAAAGGAAAGTAATTTGAATCAAAAATTATGATGTTAAATTGAGTCTATCCCAAGTGTCAAATTCCATAACACTGACTATTTCTTATGCTTATAATACTAGTGATTTTATAACATTTAGCTATGAATTCTCATTTAAAGGTTAACATTTACAAGGGAGTTCTTCACATCCATATCAATATCACAATATTCTACTTCAATGTCATAGTAAGTGTGGGTAATACTGAAAAGTGAGGATGATTCCTATTTAAGACTCCAGAAAAATTTTAAACACAATATTTAAAAACATGCCAGTAGATGTATTCACCATCTACTGTTGTAATAGCAATCTAATTAAAGACAAAAGAACCTGCTTTCATGTCTGTCCTAGCTTTCTGCCAGATACCAAGAATGGTTTTGCTAGAAAAGGTGAGCAAGAATTATTTATATCTGTCTCACAAAACCACAAGACTCTACCACAGTCTATTCAAGGTGAGCCTGTGGCAAATGAAAATACCAGGAACCTTTTATGAACATAGTAAAAAAAGTTTAAAAAAATAGAAACAGGCAAGAAACCAGATTCAGATAAGACCTTTAATAACACATTGTAGCTTGTTATTTTAAACAGGCAATTTACACATCCCTTAGAATGGAAAGTATGAAGAATTTGCTTTTAATAAAAAGATTAGCACTTCCATAATGAAAATCTTTACATTAGATGAAATTTTGATCTTCATATTAGCTCTGTGGTGTGAGGAAATGGTCTCTGCTTGCTATGTTTCCAAACTTTTATTCTTGTCAGAATAACTAATGGAGACTTGGCCCTTTTGTTTATTTGGGTCTTTTTTTAATTAGTGGACCAGGTCTCAAAAGATGTATTTACCCCCACCTGTTAAACAAATGCTTCACTTTTGCATATGATATCTCTGCAATTAACTTGTTATTCATTTCTGTGCTATTTGACAATAGCACTTCTATGCAATCTATCATTGACAAAACTGTAGATGTTAACTCTGGAAAAACAGGACCTCATTAGTCTTTTTGCCAGGAGGGTGAAAGGAAAGAGGGGAGATGCAATTCATTACATGGGACACTATATCCTCTTCCCAGCAGCTGTAACAGGTTAGCTGGCTTGCTGCCAGGTTAATAAAGATGTAGGGTGAAAGTAGATGGCGTTAAAGAAACCAACACAATAATGTAGCTCTAGGCTGTTTTCTACATACTACCCACTCTAGCCCAAATCTTCTTACTTAAACATCTGATACCACATATGTGGAAAAATATGTTCTTTTGAAGTTACAATGCTCTCTTTTTTTTTTTTGAGGAATTTATTCAGTAAAGGAGTTTATGCATTTCTCTTAAGCAGAGATTTTTTTCTGAACCAGAATTTTACCTGTACTCCTCAAACAGAAATCCGGGAAGCAGTCAGTCACTAAAAAGTATGTCTTTTGGGTTCCAGAGATTAATCATTTTGCTATGTAATCACAGTTGTATTGCTGTCTGTTTTTTAAAAATAATTAATGATAAGTAGGAAAGGTTGGATTGATGGGTGTTCTAGGATTATGAGGAAGTAAAGAAAGGAAAAAAAATGGGGCCCTATTATCAATGATAATTGCTATTAATAGTTGTTTAGAAGATATAAAAAGCTAGGTCATAGAAAAAGGTGCATTTATATATGAAGTTATTTCCTTAGTACTGATAAAAATTTCCCAATTAATAAAATATTCACTGAGTAAAAAATCTCCTGTCTTCTGATCTCTCTCAAGCATACACACAAATGTAAGAGCAAATAACCATGAAACACACATCTACACTTTATTTTGGTGTACTTCTCAGCATGTTATATGTGCTTGAAATGCTGCTTGTCCCCTGTGACTTGCAGTGAATCCTTCTAGTGCTTTACAGCAGCACTCAGTGTTGGTAAGATGTTAAATGCTGTGTATTTTCCCATTCCCAAAGGACAGAAAAAAGAAGGAAGAGTGTTGAGGTTTGGGACAGTTTTTCTTTTTTTTTGGCTTGTCTCTCTATCTTAGGAATTTTTTTCCCATTCTTGTTAATGGGTGGACGATCAAGAGAAACAAAGGAGCCAGGGACAGTGCCTGGCCCCGGGGTAGGCAGGGGGGCAGGGTACCAGGTTTTTTTAGTTTTTTCCTGGCTTCTGGGGAGAGAGGAAGGCAGCGGACAGAGCTCTAGGACAGACGGCCACCACTCCAGGTTTTTTCGCTTCTTGCTGCAGCTTTCTACCTGTCTTAGGGGGGAGAAACCCGGGACCTCCGAGTATTTTTTCCCCTCCCAGGAAGCCAGCCCCCTAGCCGGGGTCCGAAGGTTGGCCGGTCTGCCGGGACACCTCAGTGCTTCCAGCCTCAGCTGTGGAATTGCTGACACACCCCGGCCTACCTCTGCGGGACCCTGCCAATTCCTGCCTTCCCAGCCTGCTACCCTGAGGCTCCTGTTACAGCTCCTCCTGCTATCCAAAGAGGGCACTGGGACCGGCTGCCCCTGGGAGCTCGTACAGGGAGTTCTTTCTCCATCCCTTCCTGCTGGTTTGCAGCCGCCATTGCACACGCGGCCGGAGCCGCGCCACAGCGCCCCCTGCAGCCCAGGGGAGTCATCGCACCCTCCCTGCGCACCGGGAGCACCAGCGCCCCTGCCGGCTGTGACCGTGACTGCACCAAAGGGGAATTGCCAACAGAGCGGGAAGAGACTGTCCGTGGGTTTGTCTGTTCTTATTTGTTGTGGTTACCATTGTTGTTGTTTTGTCTGTCCCAC
>VYZT01037799.1:0-47620 GCA_013400735.1 Pomatostomus ruficeps | reverse complement strand
AAAAAAAAAAAAAAAAGTTGTTAATTAAAAAATTATACTCTGCTAACTTAGATTCCAACTTTGTGATCAGCAGGTTTCCCTCTCCTCTTCAAGGATGTCAGAGACTGAAATGGTTCATGATTTAAACATTGTTATGAAGGAGTCTTGTCCCTTATAGCAAAAACTCTATAGAGAAGCTATGACCACCGAAGCCCACTCCTCCCTGAAGATGCCTTTGGACTGGGAGTGAAGCCCCCTAGATAAGGCAAAGGAGACACTATTGTTCAATCATCTCAGGTCTAGGGAGAAGTAAACAAGGCTGAGGGAAAACAATGCATTCACAAGAAAGCCAAAGCCAGCAGAAAACCATCCCTGGCTGGGTTTGGGGTGGGGGAGGCNCAAATTTGTCCCCCCTTGGGGAGGTACCTGGGCGTTCCCACCTGGCCTGAACATACATTAATCCATTGGATTTTATGTTTTTCTCACCACCAAGAAGACCAGATGGAGAGGATAGTAGGGATGCTGGTGGATTCCATGGAGTGGTGATATTTTCTTTTATCTGTCTCTATCGCTCTCTTTCTGTCCCCCCCCAACTCTTTTCTCTTTCTTTCTCTCTCTCTCTCTCTCACACACATTTACTGTTAAATAAAATCCCTACTATTGACTTTGACATATGGTCTCATTTGTAGCTTAATTTAGGCAGAGGCATTTCTAATAAGTTGAAGAACTGGATCGTAACAAAGGGGCTTCATGTTCTCATCTGCGCTGGCAGCAGCAGGAGGATCATAGAGATCACTAAACTCCTGTGTTGCACCACTCATTTAATGGAATTTATACCAGGGAGTGTTCACTGGGATTTCAGAGAAAATACAGGTTTTCCTCTAAACCTCTATATCTGAAGGACAGGGAATTTTTATTCCTTCCCTCTCCTTACCTTCATGCCATGGCCTCTCCTGCTTTTGCAGTCCAGCCACTGTTGGCTCTTCCTTTAGCACTTCCACTACACCTGTTCTCTGCAGAGAAATTCTGCACCAGGGGTTTGGGTTTCGGTAGAAGCAAAAGGGATAGAAGGCCTCAGAATTTCAGAACTTAACTAAGGCTTGTTGAAGCCAATCAGTAATTTTGGCCATGTGGCTTTAACAAATTTTTTTTGATGAAAATTATTGTGCACCAGGTTTCAAGTGCCAGAATTCTGTAAGTCTCTCTAAAAATTGAAAAGTAGTGTTGAACTGGTTTTATTTAGAACACTTTATCTATCTTTAGTAGAAATTTTAGACATCAAGTTCCCTATTTGATAAACACTTTGGGGCAGAAAGCATTATCTATGTAATGGAAGCACAGTTGCAACCTTAAATTTTCAGGGAAGGGAGAAAGCAATTCCTTTGCTATTAAAGGTTGTCCTCTGCCTAATTCCAAATGGATGAATGTTATAATTACATTCCTTACCTAATTATGTTCTTAAACAATAATCACACCTAAAAAGAGTGCTTGCTCTGCTCTAAACAGTGAATTCAGAACAAACATTTGTATTACACAGTATTGACATCCAGTGGAGAGTTAGAATAATTACAGGCCTGCAGATAACCAAGTGCTACTGTCTGGTTTACATCCTGAGTTCAGCTTGAAAAGAGTAATCTACTTACCTTAATCTATGGATACTATCTTCTTATAAAATGTAGCTCTTCCTCTTAGTATGTCCTCTTTGTTAAGAAAAAGTAGTATAATATTACACAAAGTCTCCTGTTTTTCTGTGTAGAGATTTTCTTTTGTGTAGAGTTCCCTTTTCTTCTGCTTGTATGCGCTAGTTCAGGCTGCAGTGAATTGTTGAACATCTGGTCCTGGTGTAACTGCTCGAAACTGCAGAAATGTCCAGCAATGCAGTAGCAGATTTGGGGAAGTTGTATGTTCTCTCCCAGAGTGTGCTTCAGAGAAAAAAATGAGGCAAAACCAACTATATAAAGAAGCCATGCTCTCTAAAGGTGTTGGTGGTTTCCACAGGATCTTGCAACTCCAAGGCCTACAAGGGCCTTAGTCTTGGACAATACCTTGTGGAGTTCATAACAAAATGGGATTGCTGGGAAGGAAACCTCAGGTACTCTCAGGGGTAAGGCTGTGCTCCCTTACGCTGTCCATGTCATTCCACCATTAAGGATGACTTGAATATTGCTGTGTTCACCCCAAAGCTCAAGACATTTGATGTGATTTTTTTTCAAAGACTTGCTAATACGTGTGAAGCATGGAGCCACTGTGCTTATGAGACCTAAAGCACTGCTATCAGGAGCACCTGCTTCACAAGAGGGTCTCACAGCAGGACCTCATCAAAGAAAAGCTACCTCCAAAGAAGAGTAGAGAGCTAGTTCTACTCTGCTGTAGGGATACTTCATGGGCTGATAGACACAGGTCCAGGTAGACCATGGAGGTGCATCAGAAAGGCTGCTCACAACTAATGTCTAGCTGCTGGGCACTGCCAGCAGGCACTATAACCAGTACTTTACAAATAGGTGAGGAAAATACTTAAAAGGCCATTTCAAAATACTGTGAATCCTGTGGGATGCATGTCATACATACCAGAGATTCTGAAGATATCACCAAGATCTGAAGTGCAGATTCCCAGGGAAGATCCTTACTGGGGAAGTCTTTGCAAGTGAACTTAAAGAATACTTTTTCATAACATGCTGATATGGCCCAAACACACTGTTCTTTGAAATAAGGCCAAGTCTGCAAGATCCTTTGCACAACAGAGGGTGTAACGTATCTATATACCTATGTGAGTGCCAAAGGTCACTCTTTTTGTGAAATTCAAGTAACACCACCAGATGTTTTTGCTGGTAGTGGTGCACATACTGCTGTTTAATTCTCATACAGTCATCTGGTGGGTTAGATCATGGCTTTCAGTTAATCTTTTGCTTTTTTCCAGTCTTTTGCAAATGAATTTAATTGTTCCATGTACCCTTTACCTTAACATTTCTCACTGTCACACAGAATAGAATCAATTGGTCCCTACTCTTAATTATGTCTACATTTTCTGCAATGGAAAAGAATTCAATTGACTCTAATATATTCATTATTTGTTGCACAATTGCTGTTGGTTTTCCCTGTTTTTCTTTTAACTATTCTGACTGCTATTGACTTCTCCCAAATAGTAGATTTCCCTGGGACACTTGGAAGTGCACATGACAGGAAATGCACCAAAAAGACCTGTGCTAATAGATTTTCAGGTCTCTGATTAATTTGAAGGAAAAATTGCCACAAATTGCAGGCTTTATAAAACATGTAAATAAAAATCTGTGCAAGAGACTGTTTTAAAAAACACAGAGATATTTGAGAAAGAATAGAAAGACACAAACCTTTTTTTTATTTCTGAAACCAATTATATTATAATTATTATATGTATAAAATGCCAGCTAATTTTTGTGAAATACACACTAGTTAGCTAGCAGAAACATACTGAGGTTTGACCACCACAAGAGGTCTGTATCGCTCATTATAGACCCAGGCTGCACTGCTGTCCACCACAATCAAGTGTCCTACGTGCTCTGCTTATTTTTCTAATCCTTCCTCATCAGCCCTGCGGTGTGCCAGAGAGTCTGACTGAGGGCTTCTCAGTGGGAGAGACAATAACTTTGCATTATGAGAACCCTTTATCTCAGTCAGCATCTGCACTGATATTGCAGCAGCAGAGCTGAAGAGCAAGAGACATTGTCTGCTTCTTTACTCTTGGAGAGTTTTTAGACATTAGCAGCACAGCAGTATTAAAAACCCCCACATCTGGTTTTGAGATGCTTCAAACATGAGAGGCCATATTCTGCTCTTTATCTCAAGACACTGAAGAAATATATGTTTTGTTTTGCTTTTGCTTTTTCAATAGCACACTTAAATCCCATTGTCTTCACGTTTAAATATATATCCAAGACAAAAAAAATCCTGCTTGAGTCTATGTAATAAATTTTTTCAAAGTGCACAGATTTCCACAGTAAGAAATACCTCTTTACTTTAAAGCCTGTGCTTGTATAACCTTTGGGATTGCATGCTTAGGGGTGGGGTGGTATATTCTGTAACCAATTTTTATGTATTTCTTAACCTGTTGGCAGTTATCAGAGATTTAGTTGTATATGACAATATAATCTAAGTAATCTTAGGAACTCACCCTTTTGTCCCCATTATAGACAATCATTATCATTATTAATAACATATTGCTTTGAGTCAAATGTGAGAGTTGTAAGGAATCACAGGAATTCACTTGGTGAAGACAAAGTGTCACAATATAACTTCTCAATTCTATGTACGTAAGTTTCACAGTGGATCCCTATGGCAAGTAGGAGACTTGTTCACAAAAGCTAACTTCTAAAGCATCTCACAGTCATTCAGAAATACAGTTTAACCCTAGACACTGGGGAAGTGTTGTATAGTTCCTGATTTTAGTCCCTCTCTTGTGTCCATTCATCTTCTTTTCTATTCTTATGAGACTAAGTAAACTCCCCTAGTACAATTCCCCTAGGATTCCTCAGAGCTAGAGAGTTTGTTCACAATGCCGCAGAGAGAGGTTTTGTTCACTGTAGTTCCTTATCCCCTTGAAACTGAGGTTCTCTGATCTGTCTTAGACCTCAGAATTTTAAAGGGCTTCACCAAAAAGAAGGAATTGAAGATAGTATTTTTGACCTCTCCTAGTCTTACCGTAAATCCTGATATTTGATAAATGTTTAGCCTATTTTTTTCCTTCATGAGTCATACATTTAAAGTACCAGAAAAAAATAATTATTCTATCCCACTGCTCTCTTGCTGGACTGTTAGAAGCTTTCAAAGCATTTAGGAAATATATGAGACACCATCTCTACACACAGAGAAGGATTTGAGACACTGTCAGATAGTCTATCTGATATAGCTAAAATAATAAAAAGTCATTTGATCAGGCTTCACTTAGAGACCATACAGGCAATGCAGCTTTTCGTCTGGGAACTTCTCTTAAAGAACAGATGGTATTATATCCATAAACATGGGAAATTGCCTATAAGTCCTCCCAATATGAAAATGCCACCTTGCCCTACTTGTCACTTTTGAGCCTCTGGTCTTTTGCTGCTAAAAGAAGTGCTTTCAGTATTAATTATATTTTTCAGGATAAAGCCTCTTGACTAGGTCTGTTCTAATAAACAAGAAACAGGCAGGGCACACCTCACACCCTGGTTTACAACAAGCAATACAGTCTTGTCTGTTTCTGGCTGGTGCCTATTAGTGTTGCAGCCTGGTGCCTGCCAGGGACCTGTCCTGCAGAGCTGCCTGACATTTCTCTTTTGAGAGAGCATGGAGTTCGGGTCTGTGGACAGCATCAATGTCATGCCTTTAGTACAGAGGGTGATGTCTGGCTGCCTTTGGTTGGTGGCATAGGCATTCCCTTTCAGACAACACCAAACTATTCATTAAAAGTTACATAAGAATACATTATGTTCTTCAGATTGGTACACAGCCTGAATTAGAGGGACATTGCAATACCAGCCTCATCTTTTTTTTTTCATAACAAAAAGCGTGGAAGATTGTTTTCAACAGATTTGATTACAGCAATAAAATTGATTTATCCTAAGCTCCTGTGTTTAGATGAGGTGACCCACTCCCTACATGTACCAATTTCTCTGCATGCACAGGTGAAATAGCTTAATTTTTGACATCTAGCTAGATCCACCTAGAAAAGGATCTCTGGAGTTTGAAGGCTCCTTTTTGTTGAAGTTAGGAAGGAAATCCCAGCACTGATGTTGGTATAAATCTTTTGCAGCAATTTAGCAATGGCACAAATGTTCCCACAGTGGTCCAAGACTTGATGCTTGATGGTATTGTGATCTTGTTCTGCTTACTTGCTCAAAGCAGCCTACTAATTTATTAGAATGAGTGGAGTGAGGAAAGGTCTCCTTATACACCCTGTTAGAGGTTGTTCAGAACAAAGAGACTTTTGTACTTTTCATATGTGAGGCACCTTATTAAAATTCCCTTCAAGAACTGCAACTATTACTAATTAAACTTCCTTACTGTCAAGGTAGCCACATAAATCAGCCACACAATAAAGGTTCTGTGAAAAATACTTTATCAAGCCTTCTGAACACACTGTAATGCAGTGTAGCTGGAGAGTAACAGATCAACAACTTTATTTCCTGTGGTCAAATACTAAACCAACCAACTTAATTAAAGCCAACTTATATTTTAGACCTACAGCTTTGATTGAACCAACAGTCTTGAATGACGTATGTACAAATAGCCTTAACATCAGTCTTATTCCTCTGTAAAAATCATGCCATGCTTTCAAATGCTATTCTCAGATGTGCGACAGTACATGGTAGAATGAACCTGCTATGCTAGTGTTATATAAGGTGATTTTCTTTGTATTACAATTTATCATTTTTATTTGTTGTTACAGACCCCTTTCTTCCATTCTTTTGGTTTTTATTTTTATTCACAGTTCCTGAAGATCAAAACTATGAGTTTTCCATAATACCCATTCCTACATAGTTTTGGATTCATAACTATCTGGAACTGATATAATATTTAAACTAACATTAAATTTGGCTCCAACTCTTCTGTGGTTGGCCTGTGGCTCTCTTAGTATGAGCACCATCATTGTTCTAATGCAGATTCCCACTGAATGTATCTTTTGCTCCCTGTCCTGAGCTATTGCATATTGTTGATATCTCTCTCTCATGAAAAGTGGGTATAAATTAAATCTTTGAAAAACAGAATAGCTTAAATATGCTTAAATACTTACCTCTGCATAAGATCTGAGTACTTGAATGAGCAAATGAAGACAACTGCCTTGTGGGTTTCTTTTTATTCTGATTAATGCCCTTTCCCATCTGACAGAGATCAAGGCAGCTGGTCTAGTTTCTTGTCTGCAAGACACAAAAGTATCTTAATCTTCTCTGTTACCTATTTTGTGTGGTGCCAGAGTTTGCGTCTTCTGGGGATTCCCATATGCAAAATGGTGCACTGACAAAAGCAGTACTGTCTTGATTTAAGGCATCTAGACAAGTACCATTTAAATTAACAAGGAAGCATCTATTCCCAGCTTGACTCTGTGTAAGAAAGCAGAGGTTGAGAAATTCTCTAGTGAGAAAATTCTTTGAAGATCTACACTCTGGCATAATATTACTGAAGAAAAGCTTAGACGCTGTGAAGTACATGTCAACATTGTTGCTGATTTCCTTCAGCCCAGAGCTACTTCCAGTGTCTTCAATAGAACAAAGGAATTGGGGCTTGGAAGAATTTTTTTTAATAATAAAAATGGAATTTTGCTGCCTCTTCTGCACAGAGACAGTCATACCAGCAGGTGAAAAGGAAGTCAGAGTTGTTTAGTAAATGGAAAAATTATACACAGAATAGGAGAGGCTGTTTTCACAACTTGCAGAGATGTGCTGGAGCTTTCTTGATGTACACACAGGCTGTGGAAAAGTAACCTTCTTCCTGCCTTTGGATGCCATAGGTGTGTTTTGGCAAGAGAAGCACCAAATAGCACAGTATAGTAGCTGATAGAACTGCTGAAATCAACACCAATCATTTCTGGAAAGCAGATAGACTTGCAGGATGACAGATATAACAGGGATTGCAATGATACCTATTTGATCTCCACCCATCTGGCCTCTTTTAACTATAAAATAAACCAAAGGAGAAAACCAAAGCAAATTGGCTGTGAGAGCTGTGGGATTTCTTCTTTAGACCAGGGCCAGCTACCAGACCTCCACAAGAAAACAAAAGAAATTGTTTATAGTTTTAAAAATATTTTCCATTTCTGAAGTTGCCCATAAATGAATTTCCTAAAAGGAAAAAAAAAAGACAGAGAGGAACAGATTAGGCAAGCTAAACTTAAAGTTAAAAACAAAAGACCAAAACCTCCAGCTATAGTGAGATGAAAAAAATATTCCCAGAAATATAGTAGATTGTTACTTCAGAGTGTTCTCTTGCAATAATTTCAGTAATCAGCCCATAGCCAAATCCATGGGATTTTCACCATCCAGCTGTGCTTTGCGGCCATTGGGGCAAACTTGAACATACCTTGGAGGGATGGAATAGTATGTCTATCTCACTTTTCCCCCAGAAGCATACGCTGACATTCCATTCCATTAACCAGTTCTGGGCTGATGAATAGTTCAAGAGGAAATGCTTCGGCAATGGTCCAAATAATTCTAGCTAATCTGAGACATCAAATAGACAGATCTGATTTACAAATGTCTTAAAGCCAACAACAGCTTTGTAGCAAATACAGAGTCTCAATCCTCTCTACCTTCCTGCTGGTTGAACTTTCAGCAGCCCATTCCCCTCTGGAGTTTCACACTTGAAATACAAACGACCACTTTTGCCTTGAGCAACGACCAGAAGTAACACCACTGATTAATGGTCCTATCCATTACTGCTGTCTAAAGCCCCACACATCCCGTGAGAAATTCCTTCAGTTCTATCATGCGGTTGACTTGAAATGCAGCAGAAGCAGTATTTAAATTGAAGGAGCATCTGAACTAATGGAACCTCCTTTTGCTTGTACTGCAGGATCAGTTGGTTCCTGTGTTTATGAAGATGTGAGTTCTGCTGCAGCTTTTTATGCAGTTGGGACAGTCATAAATATCTCTCTCTCTCTCTCTCTCTATCTCTCTGTCTTTGTGAGTTCTCCAAGTTATGTAAGCCCTCAATAACACTGAAATCAACCAAAACATCCAAAAGATAGGGAACAAACAATGCACAGTGAGCAAGACCATTAACCTTGTTCCTTCCAAAAGCTTGGCTAAAAATGTTTACCTTTGAATGAATTACAAAATATATTCAAAGAAGTATTTCATTCTAATTGCAACACTTTGCTCATTTGTATATGCATAGGCTGCAGGTTAGAGCATCAACCCTGCCTGGGTAGTGCACCCCAGAGGCAACCACTACTGATTTCAAGCTGTAGGCAGCTGAGAGGCTGGAAGCTTTCTTCCTGCTGCACAGCATGTGCTGAGCCTGGCACAACGTGAGACCTGCTGCCGCCACTGCCTACACCCTGCTTCTAAAACGTTCTTACAGTTTCTCAGATTTCTCTTCAATAGATCCGGTTTTTTCCACCCCAAGGAACAGAGAATGATCAAGGGAATCATGTTTCTTTGAAAAGAGATGCGATTAGTCTCTCAGAGAGGAAAAAACTCTCATCAGGACTCATTCTGTGCAGAGAAAGAGACTGGGCTGCATGCCAGACTGCTATTAATTCTACCTGGAAACAGATTAAATCCTAGGTCACTGTTCTGGGCATGTAAACCTTTTGCTTCTTCCGTATTTTCAGCAGGGCTCTGGAATTTTTGGCAGTGTTTTGAGCATTGTACTCTATAAAGCAGTGTTAAATACTGCACATTTATAGTCAGGAAACACCTCAAAGTCCCCTAATGTCAATTAGCTACTTCCTCTGCAAAGTTGTAAGCAGATGCACAAGAGCAGCACTACAGGAATATATTTGCTAACAGGTGCACTATTAGGAAGGAAAGAAGGTTGTTTATATTAATGGGAAGGAAGTCCCCCTCAAAAGTGCTCATCCAGTGTTTTCTGGCTGCTTTCTGGCCCTGCTGTTGCCTCTCTCTTTTCACCCACATGTGTTGGGTTATTAGGGGTTCAAACGATGCATGAAGGGCCTCTGCTTCTAGTGACTCATAGCTTCAGGGATTATCCAAGATTACCAAATGGCTTATGATTCCCTTATGGTGTGCATAACACATTGGTCTTCATAGGTACTGTAAGATTAAAATTACAGGGAGTCCTGACAGTAATGATAAATTACACTAAGACAGGTCTTCCAGTGGTATAAGATGGGGCAGCTTCACTGCAGGCAGCAGAGCTTTGCCATGTTGATGAGCTAGCACATTGCAAACAACTGCTGCACAATGTTTTCTTTCCTTTCCACTACAATAATACTGTTTCTTTGTCACTGTTCTTCTCTCAAGATATAGAGGGCCAGTTACAGTTTTTCCCCTAGTCTGAGATCACCAAACTCATGGATTTACACAAACCTGAGACAGAATCCCCAGCTATATTGGCTTGGACTCATTTTGTAGTGAGATCTGTTTTGGCGTGGAATTAACGACCACACATTTGCAATCAACCCTTACATTTTAGTACACAAAGTCCATTGAAATCATAGATGGTGTTCCCATGCCAAAAAACCATTCCTATTTCTAGCTCCACCATCAGTGGGTAATAAAGCACTCAAACTATTAGGGATCCATTACAAACACTACCCTTGAAAACACAAACCCTGGGTGAAAACCAGTGTTCACAAGGAACTCTTTCAGAACTTGGTGTAAATTGGTGTGAAATAATGCAGCTTCCCTTGAGAAATGCACTGGCACAATCCTGTGTTATTCTGAGGAAGAGAGGGACATTCTGCCTTGGTCTCATTTCACAGAGGTAATGAATTAAAACAATGTAAAAAGCTTGTACTGGCTTCAAGTTACTTGCTGGAGACACCTACACACTCATGCAAGCAATTTGAAGGTGCATTTAGTATTAGAGAAAGAGTTAATCTGCCAGCTCAGATGATCCAAAAGCCCTTTAGAGATGGCCATGGGTACACAGAACAAGTGCACAGGCACATCATTTGATCCTGTTGCCACTTTTGTGCTGCTTTAAACATACTTCAGATTAGCATAGATGTTATTCTGTTGGATTACTTGGCCCTTTCCCTTTAGGGACAACCAATATATGCTTGATATAGTTTGTATCACACATATACATATGATATAGCTCACCTCATTTAAAATATCCTAACACACTGCATGCATAATCAGAAAAGGCACAGTGCATCAGAACCATAACAGATGAGGGCTTTCCTTCAAGGGAAAACATTTGGCCCTCCTGTTTTCCATGGACATTTTGCAAATTTCCAGTTAATTTAGGAGACTAGGTCCCATTTAAAAACTGACTTACAGTAGATCTACACCATGCAAGAACACACAGTGCATAGATAACAAAACCAGTACTCTCAACCTACAGTGCAGAAACGTGTGTGAACTCCAGCCCCAGTCTCCAGCATGCTGCAACCAGGCCAACAAGGTGCAGCTGAGCTGAAATGCTCTGCCCTGAGGTGGGGTACAGCAGAGCTGAGATGCCCAGACCCCTGCTGCTGCTGACATGGTGTGCTTTCTGCTGTGTCAGGTGTCTGCTCATCGTTCTGTGTGGCATGACACAAGCGTAACCTTAGGCTTTTGAATTTTAGGGAAGAGGTCCTAGAATCACTACCATGCTTTTGCAAATGTTACTTTTCTGCCTTAATCAGGCAAGTTGTATTACTGCTTCAGCAACAGATACAGGGACTGAAGAAAGGAAAGAATATGGAATTTAGCCCGGAGCCCTTTTAAATGCACTTCTATGTGCAATTTAATAGCTGTAGTATAAACGCTAATGCTAGTATAAAAATCTGGGGAATTTCAGGCCCAAATTGGGTTAACTTTTTTCTTTTACCTTCTTTCCTCTTGAGAAGCTTGTTTTCTTTTTATTGCATTCCAATAACGAGAGACTATTTCACACAGGTACATCTGCAATATGTTACAGGCAGCACAGAATATTAAAACAACCTGTGCTACTGCTAGTGAAACTAATAAGGGAGGTAAAACTTTTCTCAGGCTGAGAGGAAAAAGGTGCCTGTAGCAGGGACTCCATTAGCGAACTCCATTACTGAAGAGACTGCACTGAATGCTGAAGTCATTTCTAATTTAAAGTCCTGTTTCAAATGGCAACTCTAATACTCAAAGAGGGGAGCTATGCTAGGGTGAAGTGGTCATGGTGGTGGCCAGGTAGTTCACCTGAGGTTGTGTTTAGATATGGATCAGGGTTTTAAACCAAAATGGCAAGTTAAGATAGTAAAACCGAGGAGGCTATAAAGCAGAGAAAGAGGAAGTTTATACATTAAACTTACTTACTTTATAGGGAGGGGCGAACCTGTCTACCCTAATCCTCTGAATTGACAAGAGTGTGAAAGTTCACCTCTAGTGTTACTGAGTTCATGCTCAGCAAAGGATCAGCTGTGAAATAGATTGCAAAGCCAGGAGTCAGAGAACAGTTCAGCTGAGAAATGGAACAGTGAAAGGGGAAAAATGAGCAGAAGGTACAAAAATGGGGAATGGGAAGGGTAGCTGAGTGAGAGAAGCCAGAGAAACAGAGAGGAAGAGCCAAATGGAAAAATAAACAAATAGTTTCTTCTTTGGTTAAGGCTTAGGAATTCCTGTTCCACAGAAAAATTACCATTTCCAGATTTGATTTATTTTTTATTTCAAATTGGAAGGAAAAGTCAGAAAGACAAAAGAAATGTATAATGGAATATATATTGTGGTTCTGGCCACCCACCCGCTTACCAGACTGGCTCCCAGCACAAACTCTGACAGAATCAACACATTCCACCAAAATGTCACTGTCCATTGGACAGTGACTCCACTGGAAATCCTCTGTCCAGCTGTATATCCTGTCACTGCTTTTTTAAATGAAATAGGTACTCAAGGGGAGCTTGGCTTCAAGAATAATAACACAATATAGTATGCTAGTGCACATAATTTTTCAGTTTAGATTTCAAAAGGGAAGTTACTAATGTGCAGCAGGTCTTTCCAAAGACAGAAAATCTGTTTTATTGTTTTACCTCTACCAGTGGAGGAAGAGGGGAGGAAATGTGGGAGGAAGAGGGCAAGACAGACTCCTGTTCATGGAAATAATTTGTCTCTCTGTATGAGAGGAAATTCACTGAATTTATTCTCAAAATTCAAAATACTTACATCTCCATATTTGGTTCTCCCAACCCCAGCAGTCCTAGACACTATTATATATATTGTAAGTTTGGTAACAACTTACTATTAACAATTTATTGTAAGTTTGATGAACAACTACTAGTTCGTTGATGCTGGGCTCAAGTCTCAAATAATGCACACCCTTGTAACTAGCTCTTACTTTATGTTCCTCCCCCATGAAACTGGCACCTGGCATGTTGGGAGAGCCATGACATCTTCCCAGTTTTTGATCCAAGGCAAAGTCATGTCTCTCTGCCACACCTTGCGCCCTCATGGTGCAGCTCTGGAAGGCTCTTCATGGCTGCAGGCTGTGACCCAGTTCTTAACATGCCACAGTTTCTTCAGGGACACTCAGGGTACGGAGCTGACATAGCCAAGATGGGAGAGCAGTAGTGGATGTGGACAGAGGTGGGGATGGAACAAATCTAAGGGGAGGGATGGCATATCATCCCAAAAACAAGCTGGGCTTTACCCAGGGGACATGCATGGCCAGTAGAAGACCAGGCACAAGAAGGTCTGGAAACACAGTCAGGAACATTTGCAGACAGGGAGGAGTAAAAGGGGTTGGAGACCTGCAGATTGAAAAGTGCCGGAGGGGTGGGGTTGAAAAGGTGAAGAGCACTGGGTGAGAAGAGGTGGGAACTTGTGGTGGGCAGGACTGAGAAATAACATGAGGCAGTTTACCACCATCCACCATCTCACCACGTAAGACTCTCTGTTCCTTTTACTTCACTTTACTTCATTCCTTCTGTGCGTATATATATATATTTTTTTTTGGTAATGAAATGTCAAATTCAGCTGGTCTGCTTGATCTTAAATCTGCCAAATTTGCTACTCAGGCCTGAGGTGTCCTAGAGCAGGGGAAAGGCGGTGGCCCAATGCTGTAACCTCACCCCATATTCAGAATCTGTGCCCTTATCACGTGGTTCATCAATGCATATGTGCCTCCTCACATAACTTCACGCAGATGTGGCTGGTCTTGGGGAAATTTGCACTAGTCTATGTGAAACTAGAGGGGAAAAAAAGTATCTAGCTACAAAGAGGGTCACATTACTTTGACTTGGGAACTTATATGTCTACATCCCTGCCTCTGAAAGCAATCCAGGATCTGTGAATTCACTTGCACATAGAGATGTTTGGCAGATGCATCAGAGAAAAATATGTGACTCCACTATACATCATCAGTAGGTTAGTTTATCTAAGGTAAGGGACATAATACTGGATAAAGCTTTTCTTTTTTGCATCAGTTCTTTGAAACTGATTTGAAAGCAGTTCAGGTTTTAATTCAGACTCAGTGTTCATTTCCAATAAATTTATTTTCAGTGCCCTTTGTATTTATGCTTCCTTCAGCCTGTTTTCCTTCCATTTGGCAATCTGCATATGCAAGTCTAGCTGTTAGTTTTTGGACCTGGTTCCTGCAATTGGAACTGGCTGAGGTCTTAAATTATGTTTGAGAGCTTGATCCCACTTGAATAAAATCAAAGAGCGCTTTCCATTAAATTTAATATGAACAACAGAGAAATCAGAAATGAGGAATATTTTGCTTCTTAAAAATATCCAGGAAGTTCCACAGCTCAGAACTTCAGTAGATGTATACAGACAGGATGCAAAGATGGGACAAAAGCTGATTTATCACAATCCAGGCTTTCAAATTAGATTAGCAGATATATTACCATCAGAGGGACAAATTCTACCCTTTAACACATATTCATCCTTACAAGTCTGTTGCACTCAAATTTTGCATTGTGTCAGAACAAACTACAGTTTGTTAGGCTTTGTCTTCTTATAATTCTCTTTCTCACAGTTCTAGAACTCCTCAGATGACATCTCCAAAACAAGCATTTTTGCACAGATAATGGATGTGTTCTGGGAAAATTGTGTCTCTGTACTAACAGAACAAGTCAGAGACATGCTAAGAAACACACTAGTGAAATGCTGTTTTGTAGCATCCTGCTGATTTGCACAAAAAATAAAGCTCCAAACCTTGGTTGATTCCCTTTGGGTTTATTGACCTTCAGCTGTGAAATTCCTGGAGGCAAAGACCCTCTCCTTTTAACTGTATGGAAACTTGTTAGCCCAAAAGACTATGAGCAAAGGACAATTTTGAAACTTTGCAAAGCTGCAGAAGTTAGGTGGCAAAACCTCACCCTGTGGTGATGTGTGCTTTCTCACACAAACTGTCCCCCCAAAAGTTGTCTGGACTCCTGTTGAGAATAAATGCATACTGTTGCAAATAAAAGCTGTGATTGAGGCCCTAAAGCTTTACTGTTAGCCAGCTGGACAATAATCCATTTGTACTTGATTTTTCATTAACTCCTTTTTTGCTGTTTAAGGGAATCTTCCCAGGGCTTTTTCTAGCTGTATTAACCCTAAGATCTTTATCTTCCATGTGCTTTTCTTCTATATGAAGGGAAAAAATGAAACCACATGAAACTGGGCAATGCACCAGAAAACATTTATGAAATTTCTGGTGAAGTGTTTTGGCATTACTACATAACAATAACATACTATTTTCATTAACTTGAACAAACAAACCCAATAGATTATTAAAAAACAAAACAAATAAGAAAGTACAGATGCAGTGTAACTTTACAATTTGACAATAGAGAGGACAGATTTACCAGCTTATTTACTGCTTCTCCTGACAAAGGAGAAGAGCTAACCCAAAAGCCATAGGCACGATCTACAATAAAGAACATGGGGGGAAATGCCAGATGGTCTAGGTCTCCCTGGTGACAGTAAACCAGTAAGATTCACAGCGCTGTTGAGGATACAGCATTTGCAATCTTTTAACTGTCATCTAGTTAAGCTTAACGACCATAAGGTAATGGATGCTCAGCAGAGCACTGAGTGCTTCTGAAGCGATAGGAATGTATTCCTCATTCATGCTCCTGCAAGAATGGATGAATAATTGGTCTAAAAGCATTCTTCTCTCATTTCTTTCAGAAAATACATGGTTGCTTAATAGCGTAAGAATTATTTTGGTGTAATACAGCATGCAAGACCATATGCTCTGTGCAGCAGTTGGAGAAACTCACTTGAGTGACTGATCAGTCCAAACATCCTCCACTGCTGAGCTGAATTTGAGTCACGTAGGTGGTGTCACACAAATTACTGCCATACGAAGCATCTGCCTCAACCATAAGCAAGCTAGCTTGGACAGTAGATGTAGTTAAGCCCGATTAGTACTGCAGTTCAGGGATACTATTTTATTGTACTTCTAAGGATAAATTTATCTTCAGGGAAACACCACAGGCTGATTTATTTTGCTGTATTGCCTGTGCTTGGTAACATGGAGCTTATTCAGGCCACCTCTTTGCAGGAACACACTGGGGGACATCATAGAAATATCCTGAATGTACCTGCTGTCCTGGAGAAACGACACAGCAAACAGGAGGTAGAAGAAAGAAGAATGAAGGAAGAAGCATCAGCTTCAGACAGCTCTGGCCCATAGTCACAAAAGGAGAGGAACTCCTAGGAAGAAGGAGGAGTTCAAAACTACTCAGATGAAGGCTAATGTGCCAACTAAATTACAATCAAACTGTTCAGAGATGAACACCTCACTGTCATGGATAAGGGGAGAAAAGGAACCCTGAGGGTTACAGCTCATCTGCTGTTATGTAAGGGGCAACGTACCCACCTCAACCCTCCTAGAAAATCCTTCTCAGAGTTTTGAAAGACATATATTTATGCTTGTTCAGAGCATTTGGTCTCATGAGACAATTAAAAAAGTCTTACAAAGTGCTTCTAAAAGTCCAACAGCTATTTCAAATATGAAAGAACAAAGGGTAGGCTGGGATTAAGGGATCTCACAGAGTAAGAAAACATTCACAGTGAAGGAAGAGCAAGTGGGCTGTGTTTGCTACATTAAAGCAGATTAGTTGTGAAAGAGTGAGGGGTTTTGTGCATTTTTTATTTCTTCTTGTGTGAACTTGTACATCTGTTAGGCGTTTGTGTACTAGTTTATAAGTAGTGGTGCTATTTAAACTGGTAAGACATACAAATACCCCAAAGGGAACAAGTATGTTAACATATACAGCTGTTATGAAACCGGCATTTTCCATGTTAGGCCAAAGAATAACCATCCTTGTGGCATTTCCACTAATTCAGAATGAATATAAATGTTGAAAATATTGTTTTATTTCTCATGCAATAGAGATTTTTTCTCTTTTAAATAGAGTTGGTGTTAAGCTCACCATTGCACTTCATTGCAGTGGTTCCTCCTGAGCAAAGTCTTATATCTTGTGGAATACCCTCATTTGATCCAATTCCAAGGAATAATTTCCCATTCTTATGCATGAAGGTACTTTGGAAGAGGTTTTTGTTTTTCTTTTAAATGCAGTCCTGCTGTTCCAGCTCATGTTTTATTTTCCCTATCTGCGCTTTAACTAATTACTCTGCTGCAGAGCCTGGTGATGCTTGACAAGGAGCTGAAGCAAGCTGACTATTGTGAAGGAAAAAAGGCTTACAACAGTAGACAATGTAAAAAATGGTAATGCATGAAGGTGAGAGGCAGAAAAAAGCCATGAGCTAACTTAATCACCAAAGTCCAGCACAGTGGGTCCTCTGCCCTCTCCTTTCTAACCCAAAGTGTATGAACTTTGCTCAGTGAACTTTACAAAAGCCTTGCAATACTGTGAAAGAAAAAAATCTGTCCCTTAGAACAGAGGCGTGCCTTAGGCTCCTGAGTAGAGCTCTTGGATTCTGAACCCCAGCTGGGCAAGCAGGATCCCTGTGCAGGGGCACGGTATCCCCCGCTGTCCCACTAGGGTGCCACATGGACTGGAGCCATCCATGCCCTTACAGCCCTCAGGTTCCACTCAGGGTACAGCTTACTAGGACCACTGCCTTGGGTTTATGTATTGTTCTTTACCCCAATTCCTGTCATGACATCCTGATGCTCAGCCCCTTGGTGTACTTATCTTAAACAGAATTAGAAAACCTTTTCACACAAGTGAGATTCCAAGGCAAGTGTAGGATGACCTGCCCAGTGCTTACAAGCTTTGTCAGGATTCGTGATGGCTGTGGTGGTCTCCCATCCCAAAGGAAGAGCCTTGGCATCCATTTTGTCACCAACTCAAGATTTCCAAAGGAAAGCCCTGAACTCCTGCCTTCCTCAATAATGGGAAAAGACAGACACTTCTGCAGAGAGATTTGGCTCACCTGAGGTTGTGATGGATCTGAGCTGAGCTGTTGCCAAACCCCTAGAGCCATGGTTTTCCTTTGGCCTTTGCTCCCAACAATTGGCAGGGAACGGGCAGCAGGGACCACAGGCCACAGAGTTATTGGCCCCTGCCAAACAAGTTGGAAGAAAAAGAGAGATTTTGTGATGGAAATTTTTCTGCTTCCCAGCCATTCCCCAACAAAATCAGGCCATCCATGTGGAAAGTTTTGTCTGTGAGCAGTCAATGAAGAAACATGCCATTGAGTATGTTCTGATTTGGCTTTATTTGCAGTTGTTGTCCTGAAATGTAGCTTTTTGAAAATTAATGGAAATACAGACTTATAAGTCTGATGTGGCCAGCAGGAGTGAAGAACTTTACTATCTGAGCTTGCCTTTATGACTTGTAGCTGTAACCCCAATAAGATATTGTGAGCCCCTTTTTTCTATCTCTCTGCTTGTACCATCCCCCATTTCCAGCTGTGGATTAACAGGTTTCTGGAAATGGGAGATGCTCATCTTAACCAAAAAATAAACATCAGAAAGAAACTGGATTAACACTGGGAAGGAAAGGTTCATTTTTAGAAGATGCTTGTGCTTGTCACAGTGGAATTAAGAAATCTTATTCCTCTCACTTGATATATAGCATATTCCTACTCCTCCACATCTGTCCGGATACGTGCCTAAGCAGCACACTTTCAAAGTGTCCTTGAGAGTGGCTCATCTTTTGTGTGTGAGTTACAGGATGATAAAGTCTCTGTAATAATCATTTATTGTTTCCAATTTCCATCTGTATCCGGGTGTAATGTTCACAGATTCAAAACGCTGGAACAGGCAGGTATTGGCTAAGTAGCCCACCTGGCTCCACTTATCCCCCTTTCAAATTAGAGGCAATGTAACCCAAAACTTCTATCTTCTGCTTTTTAACATTTCACACAAACTCATTTGGGAAATTTATTGTGACTTTAAAAAGATCTGACTTTTTTATTTGGTGCGTCACACTGCAAGAACAGTACAGTACCTGTTAGCCAGATGGTACAGGAATAACATGCCAAAAGGTACCAGATTTCTTATTTAGACTCTACTGTGAAAGATGCATATCAGATTCAGGTGATATTAATGAAAAAATAATGCTGGAAAAGTTACGAGCCGTTATTCCATACAGAAATGGCATTTTTTCCCTTTTACAAGCACTCTTGAATTAAATAAGCTTTGAACTTTCAGATCTTTGTTTGCGGGGGTTTGCTTATAACAGTCATGTAGCCAATATGACGACAAGTTTGGAAGAGGCCCAGGTATTTTTAATCAGTGAAACCCTGCTGCAGTGTATGAAACAGATTTAAACTACTTTTGCCTTTACATGAACAAAATTTTCTCTAAATTAATATAAAGTCAGTGTAACCAACTGACCAAATTCCCAGAAAATTTACTGTTCCTCAGCAGGCTAGGCTGCATTATAATTTTAATTGTCAGTCCTAATACAATCTCGCAAGGGTTTTATGAAAACCAATTTAGTTTTAGAGATTGTAAATGGTGTGGTGGCTCTGTCAGCGTGAGCACTATCAAACTGCTTTATTGTCATATCAAAATTAATATCCAGTTTTCTTTCCTGTTGGTATTAAACCAGACCAGATGTTTGCTTTGAGTTTGTAAACCCCTGGTAACTGTGACAAACAGGATAAAAGTTATAGGGGAAAACAAGGTCAGCACCGGCACTTGGAGCCAGTTGGTTCCCACCCCACTTTGCTCCCCGCTGTGCTCAAATAATCCATCCCTGCCACGGGCTTGCTTGCTTGCTCGTTCAGCTGTTTGTTTGTTTGGAGGGAATTGGGTTAGAGTAGCTCAACTTCAAATGAAAAACACATCCTAATCTAGCGGGACCTGCGTTGGAAATTATGCATCAGAGCATCCTGGCCCTTTTGGAGTCCTGATCTGCACTAAAGCCTGGCTACTGGAGCTGTGCTTCAGTTAGGAGTTCCCAGACTTGCTGACAAAGTCATGCCAGCAGACCCCCAGCTGTTTCCAAGGATCTGCTTGGAAACAGCTTCTTTGGGTCATCCCACGTAGTACTTTTGAGGAACTCTCTCTACTTTTCTACTTACAAGGGCTTATTTCTTCAGATGTGCCATCGGATCCTTCCAGGCCCAGGCAGCACTAGGGTTCACCATGTCCTCATCCACTCTGACTTTTCTCCTCTTCACATTCATGGTGGCAATCACAAGTAACATGACTGGATGGCTGCAGTCATGCCTTCTGATTGCAGGGTCACACTGAACCCAAGCACTAAGGAGGTTTCCTGCCATGGCCATGGGGTTGATAAGAAAAGGTGAAAAAGATGCAGGGATATTTGGAACTAAGAGCTTCCCCTTTAGGTAGATCTGCTCCTAAAGGTTTGATGCTGTCTCATGTCCCCCCTCTCAAATAATCCAGCCCAACACTTCATGCACTGGTGTGTGAATATCTCCAAACTACTGGCACCATTTCTTGCTGCCTTCCTCTGAGGGAAGGTCTGGCATTCAGACCCCCACTCCAGTATCACTGACAGGACCCAACTCCCTGTTGGTAATACTGAGTCCCCTCAAAGCCTCCTGCCACTGGGACTTTCAACCCTTCCTGGGCAGGTCTTCCTCACCATGGGGGCTGACCAATCCCTCTCAGGTCCTTTCTTTTTTCACACAAGACCCACACAAATCCTGCTTGTTGGTCTTCAGCAACACTCACCTCCCGAGTGAATTCAGCACTGAGGAAGCAGTCTATTGCAGAAGAGACACACATATATGAAAGACTGTGAGATTTTTAGGGCTACCATAACAAATATAAAATGAAATGAATGCATAAACCTACCCAATACCTCACTTTATAAAAAAGTTATAGTATGAAAAATAATGGCAAAACCTATCATAGCAGGAGGAAGTATGCAGCACTCCTGATCTCAGCTACCATTAAAGTCTGTGTAGGATGTGTTCTCACTATAAAACATGGAAAATTGTAATTCCTATGATTTTCCTGTTAATTTCAGTAAGGACAAAAGCATATCTCTAACTGTGAATTTATAGTGTTTTGAAAATTTAAGACAGGACACTTTAAACATGACCAAAGGAAAAACAAAAATTAAAAAGGGTACCTTTCTAACGTAAAATAATATTGACATAATTTTCTTGGATTTTTACATTATTTTGAGTAGGCTTTCAAAGCAGAACTGTCAAAATGTTATTAATGAGATGTAAAATGTCTCATATGCTAACTTCCTTCACATTTAATTGCAAAATTAAAAACAAGGAACAAAAAGAAAGCAATTCAACAACATAAATTTAGCTTAAGTGCATTTTTATTTTTTCAGCAAAATGGGTCATTGGTGTAAGCTGTGAACATTTCTTGGTTTTCCATGGTTTGATGAAAATTAGACATATTCCATTAAACTCATGTGATGAATATGCAAAAACATTTGAAACAGAAAGGAAACAACATATCTGAGCAGGCTTTTTGTAACAAGATTTAAACTATACACAGCTTCAGTCAGAAAACTTGGAAGGCAGCTTAATTTCTTTGAGCTATGAGACACAAGGGCAAAGCCCTCAGCACAAATTGCTATTGCTCCACCAAACACATTGAAGCCATGCTAATGGCAAAGGAATCATGCTGATTGATGTCAGATGAGGATTTGGCCCCATTTTGTCTCCTGGGTAAATGAGATTTTTGGTGTTAAAGAGAACATTATTACTCCACAAATGACACATCACTGTTGCCCTGAACACTAACTTGCTTTTGTAATCTGTTGATTCCCAAAGATTCCTTAGTCTAAATCAGGGCAAATAGGACAAAACAGTTTTCTGTTTTCTAAGATTTTGATGTGGTGCTCTTTGTTGCTACTCTGAGTTTGCACAAATTCACCATATCTGCTTGAATATTGACTCCTGTCTGTGAATGGTCTGACCACCAGCCTGATACTCTTCAATTTTTGTTAGAAAAAAACAGATTTTAAGAAACTTGGTGGTTTTAGCAATTTAAGTATTTACAATTAACAAGTACCATCCTCTGCAGAATTCTGCAGTTTCAGCATAGAATAACAAAGTGGTTTAAAATAACATGTTTTAAAATCTGTGAAAGCATGCTGTTATCTTATTAGTTCACTGTGGTTCTTCAAATCCATGTCATCTGCTACTACCTTACCCACCCCCAGAGTCCCTAACTCTTAGTTCTGCTCTCTAATATTTGCAAAATCATATGGAAAACCAAAATGATAAATTATAAGCTGACTGTGAAACCCTATTTTCCATGCACTATGCTAATCCATACTCCGGTGTACATTGCTTGGCTGCAGGCAAATGCTAAACTTCAAAGTGTAGCTCAGATGCTTAGCTGTGTCTTGTGCCTGACAGGCTGCTGACATGGAGGCTGCTATAACACATATCCCTAGTCATGCCTTGCATGCTTTCTAGGCATCTGGGCCTTAATAACTGTATATCCTTGCTAGAATTTGTCACATTCTAGGCTACATGTGACCCCCAGGCTCTGCAAAATGTGTAACCACACATTGGCTAGAGTAATAAGACACATAAGACATACAAAATATAAGCTAAACATACTCCCTAGAGAGGCAATGGAAAGTAGTATCCTGGGGCCACAATCTTTGTGCGTTCTGCAGTTCTAATGGCTGAGAAAACTGTCCTCAGCATATGGACAAGCCTCAGAGCAACCCATGAACATTTAATTAAGGTAGTGCTTGCTGCCTTGCTTTCTACTATCACCTCTGTTTCAAACTGCCCAACATTCTCCATGCCAATATAACTTTGCTCCCAGGTGCACGATGAAGTCTCAGAAGAGGAAGTGTAACAGAACTGCACTTTGCAGCCTTAAAACATTTTAGTTATTCTCTTCCTTGCATCATTGTTTTCCTTTCTGTTGCCCATGAAATTAATTTAGTTCTGATGCCTGTGGCTTTGCTGATTCTATGTCACTCCTTCATGTGAACAAAACACAAAGTCCACAAGGTCCACGAGAGCTTTTTCATGTCTTTTCCTTCTTGCAGTTGGATCATCTACTTCAGAAAGTCGGCTTTATTCTGTGTTTTATTTCCAGCATGCTGTGAAGTCACTGTAGCCTCACTAGCATTCGTAACAGTAGGCTACCTGTGTATCTAACCCATAGCAGCATTTTGACACAATCATTCTCTTTCCAGCATAAACCAAACCTTTCTAGACTTCTGCTTTTTCCATGTAATAAGCCTGTTGCAACAACCCTCATAACTAGGAGTCAAGTGATAGAAAATATTTTCTAGGGAGAAAAAAAATCGAATCAAGAGCATTAAAGTGAATTGTCTCACTTTAATTCTGCTAAGGTGGGGAAGAAACTCATGGAGGGCTGCCAGATGTAACACAGGACAGAGAATGTACATGGTCTCATCAAGCAGCAGCGGGAGCCCAAGCAGAACCCACAGAAGTCTAAAAGACACAAAATGCTTTGTTAGGTGACTGAGTCCCCCTCAATTTTCCAATCTTAATTTAATAAATAGATGTATTGAATTTCAGAACAGATAAGAGAACTTCTATTTTTTCTCTTTGTGGAGACTTTAGCATGTTTGTGACGTGATGGTCAGGATCTGTAATGTACAGAAGTGTAATGTACATGAAGTGTGCTACCCTGTGAAATACTCTCTAAATATTCAGTCTGATGGCTTGCATTTATTGAGAAAATGTCAATTTGTTTCTGTTTTCATCTCTCTGTGCACATTTTTAATTTCTGCCTATATGGTTCCAGGCTCTCTAATACATTTTTATTCCACTATAACTCAAAGTGATAGCCATCAGACAACAGGCATAAATTCATATCATGAATCTACAAGAACAGAAGGTTTATACTAACTTCTCACCTAACATTTCAAGCTTCAGGAATGGCTGCCGTATGACCAGAAATACCTCAACTGTCCCTCTTGGAAGATATAAAATCCACTCCACCTGCAAACAAAATTCTCCACACCAGTAAGAAATTCATGGCAGTTGTTCCTTTTACATAATATTGTTGTGCTTATTGCAGTTAAATCCACACATTATTAGAATTGACTTGCATTATTAATATCGACTTATGATCACTACCATTCAAAGAAAATTAGTCTTTCAAGGATATTTGAAGCAGAGCCAGTATCAGCTTGAAAAAGCTGCTCTTGAAGTCTTTTGTCCACAGCTTTTCTCATCTGTAGCACATCTCTTATGTTGAAGCCACAGGCAATTCTTTTTCTCAGATGGTTTGCGTATTTCTTTGTGTATATATTTTAAAAATCGTGTTTAAACAAGTTTACCACAATGTACTCTAGAATGGCCCCTTTATTCTATTGATTCAAATCCTTTTTCCACTGACTGAAAAACTGAGGAATGAGAATATAAGGAATATGAGAAAGGTAATAGCAGGAAGTTCCCCATGTCACTGTAACAGTCCATGTGTAGAATGGGAGCAGAATCTTAAATCACAGGCAGAAGGTAATTCATCATAATTGTGCTACAGAGTATTAAGCATATCAGAGATAGCACATCTGGATATTTTGTTCTTCGACCACAGTACCCAAACCCATATCCGACAGACAATTTCCTGTGCTTGATGTGATAAACTCTTTTACAATCTGGACTATCTCTTAGAACAGAGGACCCTTTTGAAATCCAACCACTATAAAACAAGTCCTTATTTCCTTCCTTTTTTAGCATTCTCCGTTGTGTTCAGTAGTCTGTAATTTCTCATTTGTGCTGACAAACATCCCAGTCCTTGATCAGTTTACAAGAGGCTGCAGGGATTCATCACACTTCCAATCAGGTTGGGTTGTAAACTTGTGTCTTGTCACTCCAACTGCACCCCAGTTTGTGTAATACACATTCTGGCTCCCTGACTTCCTCTCCCACTTGCAGTTAAGTATGTTACAGAATCACAGAATAATGGAATCATAAAATCATTTAGGTTGGACATTATCTTTAAGATCATCGAGTCCAATGATAAACCCATACTGCCAAGTCCACCACCAAACATTGTCCCTCAGCCTACTCATCTTTTAAATACCTTCAGGGATGATGACTCAGCCACTTCTCTGGAAAGACTCTTGTTGCTTGAGAACCCTTTCTGTGAATGTTTCCTAATAGTCAATCTAAATGTCCCCTGACACAACTTGAGTCCATTCCCTCTTGTCCCAAACTCTCTCAGCGTTGTGTCTCACCTGCCCTTTTCAGCTACTGTTGTTATCATACACTTTCCTTTCTGATGTTCTGAGCCTTGTTTTCACAGGATCCTCACTCTTCCCCATCTGTTTGACTGTCTATAAATATATACAGAAGTGCAATAGCCAGGATACCAAGGCAGTGTGCTCCCAACCCCTTTCCTACAGCAATGGGAGAAGTGATTGCTATTCCCTTCCTACACATCAATGCAGTGCTGGTATATCGCCTTAGTATATCCATTTCTATTCCTGCTCACACCATTACTACATACTTTTTAGTAAACAACTTCCTCAGTCACTGGCTTTTCTTGAAAGTCTATTTTAATCCTATTCCAGAGGATCTCAACAGTGTTTACAGCAGTAGACACTTAGCCAAGCAGGAAACAGAAGTAAATATCGGAGACCCCCATGAACGGGATTCATTTCCCATCTCTATGGCTCTACTTCCTAATATTTGTTACTCTTAATATACTCCTAATCAATGATAGAGATAATAACCTTTGACAAAGCTATGTTATCAATTAATTTGAGTGAAATTTTTGGACAAAATAAGTACATTCTAAAAGATATTTTTTAACAGAGACAGTAGTAAGTACCTTCCATTTCTTTCTCTTCCCCAGCAAATCAAGTCTACAAAAGATCCTCCCTGGTCTGAATTAACTGTAATAGGAAAGAACTTAATGTCAAGTTGAATAATGATAGACCTAATGTTTCAGAGAGTTGCTGCTACTTTAATTCATGAGTATCATGAAATAGGGTTTAGGAAACATTTGTATTAAAGCAAAGTAATATATTCAGCTGAAACTTTATCAAGAAAATGCACTACAGCAGTGAAATAGTCAGTATTCATATATCAGCCTGGGTTTAGCTGATCTGACTAATCTTTTAGGTAACAAACAACATAAAAACACAGTTTGAAATATTTTAGAAACACATGATTTTCACTTAATGGCAGATGTGAAAAAGTATACTGACACTTTAGGCCTTTTAATACCCCTGTAAACCACTAATGAATCGTCTCATGCTAACATGGTCACAGACTTTCAGTGTAAAGGGCTGGTGCGCTAAAAGGCCTTGAGATTGTTTTATGAAGCTGTCTGAGAATGCCCTTGTGTTTGTCCATAGTTTTTGTCCGGTTGTTTCAATTGGGTTCTTCCATAGCCTTGTGTGTGCAAATCCATTAGCACAGTTCACTTTCATTTTCATGAAAAAATAGGGCAAACAGTCTTTTCCAGTCTTTCATAGGTTAATGCAGATGAAGAAACTGGAGTCTCTCTAATGACTTATATTAGCTGAATTTGAGCTCCTCACAGATTAGGAAAGAGTATTATATGTCTCTTATCCCTCTTTATGCACAAGGACCTCATTTGCCTCTTATTCCTCTATGCCTTTTCTGTTTCCTGTCTTTTAAAGAATTCTGGACTGCTGACGAAAATTTTATAAAATCTAGGAGTAAGTGGAGACATATATTTCTCTACAAAGAGAAAAATAAAATGGTAAGGGGATTTGAGACAGAAAGGAAGAGGAATTATTTTCCCATTCCTCACCAGTGTCCAAGTTCAGATAGATAAAGGATTCAGCCTTATCACGTGATGAATGACATCACCCCTCTATCTCCCCAAGAAACCCAAGCAGGTTGAGCATTTTGCAAAACACAGCAAGGGGTCAGCTTTCAGTTCAAAAAAGAAATACTTGAAAAGAACAAAAAGGAATTTAATCCAAACCACTGCACCAAAAAAAAGTCTTTCACTGAAAAGATGAGAATATTGCTATGGACAGGGGTGGGGAGAAAACTTGCCAGTTAACTTGATATTAAGAATAATCAAATTGCCGTGGATGAAGTCAGAAGAGATCCAAGCCTCCCTTTGATCCCTGAATGAAGTCCTAATGTAACATTTCCCCATATCAGCACATCCCAGTTCCCTCCTGGAGGAGCAATGTCCAGGCAGCGTCACCAGCCTGAATCTTTGAAGGGGTCGGTTTTGGTTCTGGCCTGGAGCAACATTAGGTGTTTGCTCTCTAACTGACCTCCCCAAAAAACCAGAAGTCAAACATTCCCTCAGCTGAGGAGGGCTGAATCCAGTTTAAATCAGTTGAATTTCTCACATACCAGAAAACCTTGGGCTAAGTAGTTAGGACAGATCTTACAGCAGAGCCAAAGAACTGGCTTTTAATTTTGTGGTTTCAATCCTATTTCAAAATTTAAACTGATAACCCTCCATCTTAATTTAAAAATAAACCCCATTGCCTCACTTAATTATGTCTCTAAAAATACTTTGGCCAGATCCATAGTGTCCTGGTGTCCTTTCCAGAGGGAAAGCCAGCTGTTTCACCTCTTCAGTTTCATTTTCCAGGTACCCCCAGAGGCCATACAACTAGCACAGCTGTCTCTTGGTGTACCCTTTGGCTACCAGCTGTGCTCTCATGAGCCCCAGCTACTCAGAGGCCTGGATAGCCAGACAGATTTGGGGTAGATTTGGCACTATTTTAAGAACAGGTTGAATTGGCTTTCAACATGGCATCCAGGACACAAAGTGGATTGGGGCCAAATTCCCCTCATGCTGAGTTGAGTGCAGCAAAGTCTTGGATCTTGATTATATTGATGTTTTTTTCTTTCCAGTTGACCTGTCCTGTTTTGCTTCATTCTTCTTTCATTTTTTCAAAATCATATTTCTTTTTGTCTATCTGCCTCTGTCTTTTTCTTCCTTATTTTTTGTTTCAAATAACAGGCTTATTAATGTTCCCTACATTGTTTCTGACATTGCTTTACTGATTCATATTTTCCCATAAATTATAACTTTTTTCTATTTGGACTGCATTTCCCCCAAAAAAACAATCCTTTCTGAGAACGACACATCCCCCCTCACCCCGCTCAAGCCCTTAAATGATGTAACAAATCCTTCTTTGGAGAAATTTTGGCTCAAGTGTGATGTCTTATCTGTTGCCATTAAATAGATGTTCAGTTTTGACATGATAAATCACCAGTGTGTTTTAAATAGACTTGGTTTTAAGATGGAATTCAGCTCCCCAGCCAAGGCAGGGACACATTGACTTTCTTCCTACCACTCTTTTTTTATACCATTTAAGACTATCATGATAAATGCTTTTTCTCCCTTTGTTATTTCAAAGAACTGAGGTCTTGGACATGTGTCTTTCCTCTGTATGTTTGATTTTATTGGGTAACATTGAGATGAACATAACCTTGCATGAGATGGTTGTGAAAAAACCAAAACAACCTTCCCCAACACCCCACAAAAGAAAACCCTTACAGTTTTATTTTTCTGCCAAGAATCTATTGACAAATTCCATTTCAGCAATTCCAGACATCATGATGAAAAAGTGTTTGTGGTCTCAAAAAAGTGTCCCATTGCCATTTTGAGTCAACAGCTGACTATAAATGTTCTTTGATAAGAATACCAAGGACGTGAAGGAATGGTGCTGGGATATCTGTTACAACATTGTGCACACCAGATGAATCTTATCCTACCAGCCTAAAGAGCAGGCAGGTCTCTAGCAGGCTGGATTATTACTGAGCAAAAATGTCAATGAGTCAATGAATAATCAATGCACCTTCATGGTGTCTTAAACTAATGCTCTTTCCTGACTGATCAGTGCTTCTAATGTTTTTAACAAGTTCAGTATTGTAGGGTGGGTTTCATTCACCCCAGTTTCACTGACTTGCAACAAAAATCACTCACCTAACCTCTTTGGACATCTGTTTTAGAATGAGATGGCTCAAATCCTAGATGCGTTCTTTGTCTTCCATGATTGTAGGGAGAGTTCAAACTGGTAGCTCAGATATAGCAGTGGGGATGGACAAGGTAAGGGTACCTTCTAATCCAAAACATTTTGTAATTCTATGATATGAGTTTCTACTCCATTGGTTTGCATGTGGCCAGATTAATTTTATCCAGAGATATTTCTTTTCATTTTATGCTTTGTATTTTACTGTTTCCATTGAAAAAATGAAGGAGAAAACTTCAGGAGGCTACAGAACATGAGAAGTAAATAAGTTTTGCAACATCAAAGGCAATGGGCATGTTTTATTGGCAAACCCACTTCACCAGCAAGTTGATAATATTCTGAACTACTTCATTGGCTCAATCCCATTTAAACAGTCATGGTAGCATATAATCATAGTCCTTTAGTTTTATTCTTTAGAGCTTTAGGTAATGGAGACAAATTGCCTAAAAAAATAGATGAACTGTTCACCTTAGCTCCAGATAAAACTCTTGTGTCAAAGTTCCTCACTGAAGACAACATTTTGATGCTGATTTTAATGTTCTAATAGCAACAGTTTTTACTGTTCTAATAAGAAGTCTAATGTATCATACATCATTATTTTGATGCAAGCAAAGATTATTTTGAGGACTATATCCAAAACCAGGCAGTAGACAACCAAAATTTAGATGTATTACCAGCTTGGTTTTACACATCTGTATCCCCCAGAGCAGCATACAGGACCAGTCTGAGCCAGCGCACATTGTCAGTCTCACATCAATGCTCATTACAAATCCATACGAGTAATACTCAAGTTTACAGCTGCCTGAAGTTGACTCCTTCTGGCAGCAAGGGTGAGCTGTAATTTCCCCTTCATGTCCATCCATTAGGCATCCACAGCTCTAAGACCCCTCTCTGTGGGAGTCCCTCTGGTCTTTCATTCAAATAGGAGAACAGTCCTTCTAATGGGAAGGAGGAGGAAGAAGAAGAAGGTGCAATTCTCTCTCCATGTTGCCCTTATATTCCCAATTTTTTTCTGTAGTGGTAATCCAAGACTCCAGCTGCCATACCATGATCTGGGTGACTCAGGTTCAGCTCCCAGGAATTCAGATCACGGATAGGATATGCACAGAAAAAAATGCCCTGGGGAGGAGGAGGAACTAGAAGCCAGCATTTCTTTTTCCAGTTAGTACAGCTGGGTTATGGAGTCATGGTTTTTCTCTGGTCCAACAAAGTTTGAATTCTTCTGGCACAGCTTCTGAGGTTCAGCAGAGGGAAGGACAAGTGCCAGAACTGTCTGGTAGCTAGATGACTTTCCTGGGAGACACATGAATTACTGAAAGCAGGGATCAATGCTTGGCCGAATGGTCTGAGTGCTAGGGAAGGGTGAGGGATGGGACAGAAACTTCCTCTGGTTGAGTTTTTTAAAAAAAACCTGGTTGCTGCAGATGAATTTTACCTGAACCCAATTCTGTTGGAATAAGGCATGGACAAAAGTCTCTGAACAAGGAAAGCTTTGAATGCATTTGTAAGCGACAGTTGCATTGCTCTGTCAAGATGGGAGCAGTCAGGTGTGCTTTGAGACAGGTGAGGGCACCTGAGGAGTTTTTAACTAGAGAAACTTGGTACATGGTTTTCTCTTGAGAGCAGCTGTGTGAGGTGTTTAAAGTTGCTCTGAGTGTGAAAATGGGGATCCAGTGGAGCTGAATAAATCAGCTAATCCCAACACACAGCAGGGAGGCTGTCAGCCTGCTGTGTAAAACCTCAGGAGGTCTCTGTGGGCATTATTCGATATCCTCGTACCTTGAAAATCTTGTGCCTGATGCCATTTACTTTCTGTTAGAGGGCAGCCTCAGCCAACAGCTCCCCAAGGGCCAGGACCACATGGATTACACTGGTGTGGCAAGGCAGAGCCTGGCCCATCCCTCCATCCTAGTCAGGAGTGGGGCAGTGCAGGGCATCAGGACAGCCCCAGTCCCTGATATCATGCCCTTCCTGGGGATGGGCTGTGGCCACACCAGGACACATGGATGGGCCCAGCTTGGTGGAAGTCCATGACCAGACAGGGGAGCTGGAGACCAGCCCTACCATAACATTGGTGGAGCAGGGGCTGACTAGCCCAGGAGGCTGATGTGGTGTCCTTGCCATGGGCAGTGTGTGGGGACTCTCGGGGGGCTGGGCAGGCACGATCAGGGCTGTCAGTACCTCAGGGCCCAAACACTTGCATGCATTGGTCAGTCCAAAGACAAGCAGGCTTTATATGGCTGCTGCTGTGCTGCCAGCCATGCCCTGTGTTTGTGCACCCACTTGCCTTGGCAGCTCTAGGTGAACCCTTACCTGCGTGACTTCTGTGTATGCCTTGCCTTGACATGGGCTTGGGTTCCACCGCTGATGCTTATTTGCAAAACACATGCCACTAAATCCAGTTTATTCATACAACCTAAGAATCATTTGGGCCAGAGAGCAACCATCTCAGCTGCCAGGATCCTGATTTAAACATCCCTGAAAAGAAACATGGCTTTCCGATTTGGACTCAAGTTAGTCCCTGCCCTTTTCACAAGTAACAAAACCCTGACTTTATCAAGTGTCAAACTGACCCACAACTCTTTTAATGAAAACACCCTTCTCCACAAGCAGAGGTGCTCGGGGGCCTGAGTTCCTTGGAGTAGTCAGCCACTGCATGATGGTTTGCAGCTGTTTATGGTGACTCTGCTGTGGGTGGTGTAACACTCATGAGGGCACACCACACGGTGAACTCGGACTCTCAACAGGACATAATTACTGTCTTCAGACAAAATAAACACCTCAGAAACATAAACAAAGGTGTTTATTGCAAATAAAAAGTCACATTCACATCATTAAGTCTTATGAAATATAGAGACTCATTTTGCAAATTGTGACACATCCATGTGCACAAGGGTTGTAGTTTTCATCAGAACAGCTGCCTGGGACTTGCACATATTTATCTGAATGTGCCAAGCCAAATCTCTAGCCTTCTATCAAGAAAGGTTTTGATTTGACTGATGACATCATTCTGACACTTCCACAGCTTCATTTTCTCCCAATCTGGCAGTAGAGGCTCATAGAAAACACCAAACCAAGAATCTGGAAAACAAAGATATTTCTGGTATTACTTGGCAGTTCTGGAAATCCCAGGATACAACTGATACACAACGGGAACATTTTGTTTGCAAATGCCTTGGATTTACATTCAGGCTAAATCTGCTTTGCAGAAGATTTTTTCCAATGTGGCTCTTAAAGAGCATGACTCCGGAGTAGAGACATTTTAATGAAGTCAGTATATACCACAGGTAAGACTGCAGACCATGAAGAGGTTTTATTTGTTTAAAAGCTGGATTGTCTCTGTGGATGGGGAACCCTGTATCTCTGAGTGTTTAAATGCAGTTGTTAGCTGTAATGGAGCAGCAATTTACTGAGAAGTTAAAGAAATTTGGACAAAAATAGAGCATTTTATTTTCTGACAAAGGTAGAGGAATGTTCACTGTGTATTCTAAGGGTTGTCTCCCTTTGAAATCTCTCTTCTTTTCCAGTGTCACTCTCTTTTGTGTAACCACATATGTGAAGTGTATGTGTACAGGTATACACATACGTGTGTATACTGTATGCAGGTATACATCTATACACTTAGCTCACTGTTTTGAGTTGCAAATGATCATGCAACAAATATTTTATATTTATCAGTAATGGACTTGGGATTGAAACAATAGTGAGTTCACTGAAGAAGCTGTTACTTGAAATAGAAAATTCAGTAGGGTCACCTTCTGTATTGGGAATTACTGGTAAAATTCTATGACCTGTGGCAGAGAGTTGGTGAGATCAGATCAGAAAGCTTCCTTCTGGATTTAAAATTAACCAGCCTGTGAAGGTGTTCCACAAAAGTGGAAAGCACCCAATTGACACCTTTGAAGCCTTGAACATGGGCATACTTTATTTACTTAAGGAAGAGACAGGGAAGAGCATATGTAACACAGAGGTACAGCTAAGAGAAAGGGATGGACTCACAGCTGGAATAAACTGACTGGGTTTCCCTGACATGCCGTGCCCCCATTTGCACTTTTGCCCAAATGAAGCTGTGCTCTTCTTATCTGTATAATTTTCACTAGTAGGGTGAACTGAAAGCAGTAACAGTCCACAAGTGGCATAATGAAGTAGGCAAAGGGATTTCCTAGAGCAGATAGATAGTTAAGCAAGTGGCCTTTGATTTGCAATTACGTGAGTTAATATGGAAAGGCTAAATGTTTATCAAGTGTAAATTGCCATTCAACAGTTTGTGCTATCTGAGTCTCGTATTGTTTGTTCATGTTGTTTTCTAATCCTTTTGTGATTGGGAAAGGCAGGTACCACAGAAAATGCCAGCTGGAGTACAGGAAAGAATGATGGCCAATGAACTAAAGGTTACAACTCACATTACTACTTTAACTAGAGCAAAGTGGCTTATAAATTGCCTTAGGTATACAGATGCAATTTTACACTTCTATTATATTTTTAAGGCCATTTAATATTGGTGTATTTCACCTATTTTCCCCTCAAAGTTAACATATGGGTGAGAGACCTGACCCCCCACATATAGCTCCTTAAATACCACAAAGCCTGTGCTGAATCAGAAGTCGGTGGCCTGTCCTCTTCCAGTGCTGCAGCTGCATAATTCGTCCCCACTTACTCCTATTTTCCTGGAAACACAGTTTTGAGTTGGGGTTCTTGCCCACTCTTCTACCAGGAGGACTAATCTTCTGCCAATTATGTTAAGAAGATTTTGCTTTGAATAACAGACTGAATTTTCCACAGAAATCTTTGTCATTTCTGGTTGCCCTCAAACATCCACTAGTGGAGAGCGAGGGTGGAAGAAAACCAATGAGGAAGAGTGAAAAGAAAAAAAAAATGACTGAAGAAAGCAACATGATGAAATCCCCTGTTTCTTTATCATTTTCTCCAATTCAAATCAAAATCAAGTAGCTGACTGTATAGCCTCACTTCTTTTCCTCCTCTCTTCAGAGAAAATCTTGCACGTTATTCTTCAGAGTATGGTGAGGAAATTAAAATAAACAGTTCACATACTGTGGTTTTTTACACACAGGAATATATGGAGCATCATATGTGTGCACTCAGACATATTCATGCATCATCTTGATGCTTAAAGTTTTAATGCCTCAGAATTATAATTTTGTACCAAAACATCTAAATTATAAGAATATGTACTTTAAGGGCTACGTTTTCTTAAGAGATGACTTTTTCTTCAAGCAAAGACGAGAAAGAGGAGAAAAAGTCTGGCTATTCTTCCTCATGTCTACTGGAGCTGTTTATTTGCACACCTCTCTGTACACAGGGATCACTCTCAAGGCACAGCCTGGCTTCAGGACACTCAATTTTTTGAAGAAAACGTCCCATGTGATACACTTATACAGGCAGCAGGGTGGTCTGATCCCACCCGAAGTTTGCAGCTCGGCAGCCATATACTGTTTATATGAAATAACAGTAAGGTTATAGCTAAGCTGAGAGGTGGTTTTCCCTTGTCTATTAATTGAGCAAGCCATGTGTTTTAATCCCATTCTCAATGTATTTCCAAGTAGAACATATTGCTTTTCAGCTACTAACTATTTTAACAGTGTACACTGGTACCTCAATAACAGCCAGTCCAAAGGCAACCGCAATAATTATGACCAGATTGTCTTTAATGATTTTCATCATCACTTCTCCACAAGGCTGAAAAATAAAACAAAATTATTAATTATAGGTAAGCAATATTATCCTAGGGTTATATAGGAATGCAGGAATGCATCTTCTAAAATAACTCTCTCAAACCCTCTTTCTCTTTAAATCTGTGTTAAAGAAAGTCTATTTGAATTTACTTTAGTTTGTTGCTAATGAACACAAAAACACAGCTATGTGTACCTTATGCTCTGCAAAAGCCTTTGCCTTCCCAAATGTGAAGATTTAGTAGCTGACCTTAAAAAGTTACCATTTCAAAGGAAGACATGCAGCTGTAATGCCTAATATTTGCATAATTTTCAGTTAACAAGGAAAGAAGTACTTGTCCTTACTTTCACTTGATAATCATTTGCTACTAGAAAAGAGCCAACTCAGCCATGATCAGATCTGAAAGGGAGCTTCAGTTTCCCACCACTCTAATCTTTGGATTTGAAACTTCAAGGTTTATTATTAGAGATGGGAGTAACTAAAAATATTTGGTTATAAAACCTAGTTTAAAAATTAATTTTGTCAAATATTTGGTCATCTTAGGCTGGAAGGGAGAGAGTGATCAGCATGGCTTCATGAGGGGACAGTCCTGCTTGTTGAAGTTGATTTCTTTCCGTGACTGGTTAACCCACATAGCTGATTTTGGAAAGCCGGTAGATGTATTCTTTTTGGACTTCAGCAAAGATTTCAATGCTTTCTCTCACAATATCGTTCTGGACAAAATGTCCAGCATACAGCTAAATAACCATGCTATGCCATGGGTGAGCAGCTGGCTCATGGGTCAGGCACAAAGAGTTATAGTAAGTGGGGTAACATCGGGCTGGAGTCTGGTTAGTATTGGGATTCTCCAGGGCTCCATCCTTGGTCCAATTCTCTTCAACATGTTCCTTAACAACTTGGATGCAGGACTCAAAGGGATACTGAGTAAATTTGCCAACAACACTAAACTAGGAGGAGCTGTTGACACCCATGATGGCAGAGAGGCCCTAGAGAGTGATCTCAACAAAACAGAGATAGGCAGTCATCAATTGTACAAAGTTTAACAAGGTCAAGTGCCAGATTTTGCAACCCTGGCTATGTTAGGGTTGGACTGGGAAACAAGAGGCTGGAGAGCAGTGCCTCGGAAAGGCGCCTGGGGGTCCTGGTCCATGGCAAGCTGAACCCGAGTCAGCAGTGCCCTGGCAGCCAGGAGGACCAACCCTGTCCCAGCTGCATCAGGCACAGCATCGCCAGCTGGGCCAGGGAGGGCATTGTCCCACTCTGCGCTGCACTGGGGCAGCCTCACCTTGAGTCCTGGGAGCAGTTTTTGGCACCATAATATATGAAAGGTATAAAGCTGTTAGAGATTGTCCAAAAGAGGGCCATGAGGACAGTGAAGGGCCTTGAGGGGAAACCGTATGAGGAGTGGCTGAGAACACTTGCTCTATTCAACCTAGAGAAGAGACTGAGGGGAGACCTCATTTGGGTTTTCGGCATCCTCATGAGGGGAAGCAGAAGGGTAGGTACTGATTTCTTCACTCTTGTGAACAGTGACAGGACTTGAGGAAATAGCATGAAGCTGAGTCAGGGGAGATTTAGGTTGGATATCAGGAAAGGGTTCTTCGGCCAGAGGGTGGTTGGACACTGGAACAGGCTCCCCAAGGAAGTGGTCACAGCACAAAGCCGGACAGAGTTCGATCAGTGTTTGGACAACACTCTCAAACACATGGTGTGACTCTTGGGGCTGTCCTGTGCAGGGCCAGGTACTGGACTCAATGATCCTGATGCGCCCCTTCCAACTCAACATATTCTATGATTCTACAACTGAAGTTTTGTGCAGAGATAGTCTCCTTTTGAATATATGCATACATCTGTTCTTACAGTGACTACATCTTCTCCAGGCACTGAAAATCCTCCTTCTGCAAGCTGGAGTGAAAGCCAAGTACAGCTTAAATCCATCAAAATTATGTTACTGTTACAACTACAACTGTCTTCCCCCCAAGTATAGCTGTATTTTTCACTATATTTCCTCTCTCACAATAAACACATGGGTCTTCTCCTCCTAGTTTTTCTTAAAAATCTCTTAAAAAATCTATTTAAGTTGACTCATAACTGCACTGAATTTCAAATCTTTTTTCCTATACCAGAAGAGCTGGATGTCTCCACTAGCATCTCACACCACCATGAAATCTGTGTGTTCATATGAGCGATATCTTGCACCTGCAGTAATTTCACAGATGGCTTCTCATGTGTCCTTTGAGGGCTTGCCTGAGGCAAAAAAGGCATTAAAGTGTGGCCAAAACAGCCTCTTTGTATACATATTATTTCCAGATTGGGTTCTGGCATCTTCTACTTAACCAGACTGTTTCTTTGCTTTAAAATAGTATTTGCTTCTGTGGGACAACATGGGGAGGAAATTACTGCTCAGGCGGGACCCGATTAAGGACCTGTGCAATTAGAGAATTATACAACCAGAATGGACATTTGCTAAAATCTGCTTGGTGCTAGGTGCATACTGGCAAACTTTGCACCACCAGCATTCTAAAACTTCAATTACTTTGTGCTATTCAATTATTTTGTGCACTTCTTTTTTCATATTTTTTTCATATCCATGGAGTCCAGATTTCCTCATAAGGAGACAGGCAAACCGTGAAATTTACTGATTGAGATCTCTACTGTCTACTAGATGGTACTCTTCTGAGTGTGCTTTCTTGTTGCCTGTCATGAGATATTTCGCCTTATTATTATATTAATTGTTTTAAGATTTTCAAAAGGCTGTAGTTGTAAGAAATCACTCTGAGTATTCTGCCATGAATCCTACATTATGGAAGGTTTCTTTCCAGCAGATGCTGCAAAGTGAGTGTGGGTTTTTTACTAAAGGTTTATAAAACCGCAAAAGTCTTGCATTTAATGTCTATGATTTTCAATATACCTTAGCATTTTGAAAGTCTCTATGTCAACATGTCTACTATCACAATGAGCCTGGGTGGGAACATTACCTTCTGAGAGAGGAATGAGAGCCAAAGGGTAGCTGGTGTGCAGCTCTGACCCAGAGGCATACCCTGACCCCAAAGTCATAATAATTTTCATCAAGAGTAATTACGCAGCTTGCTAAGAGCCTAAACTAGAGGCATCTCAGGAAGAGGAAGGAGCAGAGCTATGAACAGTAATTTCTTAACAGATGACATGGGGGTAATTCTGGCTAACAAAAAGAAAGCAAAACTGCTTTTTCAGAAAGATATGGAACTGCTGACTATGGCAGTCACCAAAGATAACCTTGGGTTAAAACATGGCTCTTCAGAAAGAAGACTGGAATATTACATTTTTCTCACCTTTTTATAGATGTATCTGTCTTGATATTTGGTGCAGAGGTCTGATGATGTTTCTAGTTCACACTGACAGATTTTTAAGGAAGGGTTTTTAAAATTTTTTCCCCAGTCTTCAGGTCCATTCACCAATCCACAGCATTTGTTCTTCAAGAAAGGATTAAATGGGGAAAAGAGTTAAAAAGGACTTGATTTTCAGTTTGAAGACAGTAGGTAAGGGAGCTGAGAGGAACAACAAAGAACAAATTTTATTTCATCTTTTTCCATGTGGAAGTTGTCCCAAATTGGTATGTCTCAAACACCCTTTACATTTCCATACCACTTATAAGAATGTAAGTGCACATGGGGGAAAAGACTAGATTTTCAGTATAAAGTGGTCCAAAAACATTAACATACCATAAAGCTAGTAATTTTCAGTGCCAGAACAGAACTGGAACACTGGGTATAGTATTTTTTGAGAATCAAGTCTTCTTTCTGTAGGCTATACTTGCAGAATGTAAGTTTCCAGCTCCAGTTACATCTACATTTCACATCTTGACAAGCCAGGCTGGAAATGTAAAATTCAGGCACATAAAACTCTGAAATCTAGAAAAATAACCACTTTGAATGATGGTTATCCCTTTAAATTAGAAATGGACTGAGGAGACCAGGGCTCCATTTGGGGTTTGTGAAACCTAAACCAGGTGCAGTTTCACTTCATGTTCCACTATATTCAAGCCACTAAAGCTCAGGGGTGCAGACTTGGGTTTGAGATCCTCCCTCTATTAAAAAGCAGCTGGAAATGCTCACATAATTTTGTATAAAAGCAAAGGCTGTCAGACATAATATAGCAGTCTTGGTACATTTAAAAATTAATGCAGTAATTATGGGATTTTTCATTTTGCTCATCTCTCCAGAGACCTGCTTATTATATCAAAAGAAATAAGCTGTCTCAGAAACAGAGGACAAGGCTGGAAGTGGAATGGGGAAGGAGAAGTGGAAGTAACATAAGACACCTAAATATTGTTCCTTGTTTCATTTTCTTTCATACAGCAGTCTTTAAAAACATAAGAATTAACTTTAAGTCTCTCCATCAAAGTCATCACCCATTAGGGACTAGAAAAACCAGAACAGCAGGCATTCTGTCAATGTACAGACCCAGGTACTTGTGGGAGGGGAAGGGGTGTATGCTGTCAAGGATATCAATGAGATTCCAGGGTATTCACTGTGTGATACCCAGGAACAAGTTCTCACTAAGTGTCCATCATCTGGGGTCTTGCAGGCTGGGGACACCAGGAAAAGTATAAACACAATAAAAACAAACTTCTCATCATATTTTCTTCCCCCTTCTCACACAGTAAACTATGGCATTTAATGACTTCATAGCAGTAGGATATTCCAAATTAAATACACTCCTGATGTTTTCCTCATCCCTGGGGTAATCTTTCCTTAAAGTACTGGAGAGTTCTTATTTGGGGTATGGTGAAGGATCAGTGTTCCTTCAGAAAGGAAAGTTGTGAGAAAGGACCATGCAGTCCTCTCATGAAAGAGCTTAACTAACTGTCAGTCTTACTTGCATGTGGTGTGTCATTGCTTCTTTGCTCTTATAGACAACACTATTGCACAAAGAAATAATCACAGGAAGACCATGTCCTATCAAGAGAACAGAAGCCCCTTCTGTGGTGTTTTAACTTGCCTTTAAGTCAGACCCTTCCCCGTCCCCAGGGAATGAAATTCAAATCTACAGCAGAGTAGAAATAAAATGAAGCAGAGACAGATGCTAGAGATGAAACAGATAGCAACAATCCCTTTGTTTTTCCTCTGTTTAATTACCTCCTTCTCAAACTTCTGGAACTCCTCCTGATAATCTTTATAAATTCCTGTAGTGCTTTGCAGTGCATCCACATTTATGCTTAGAGTAAGGTTAAAGACTGCTTCTATCTGCAAGTTAAAACATATTATTAATTTTTTGGGAAGAAACAAAACTATATGAAGACATCAATGAAAATATAGAATGATACTGTACCTGAGATTTGTTCACTGCTCCTGTAATACCTACTGCAAGCTGAAGAATCACGATCAGAAGCAGTCCAATAAAAAACTGGGAAGAAAACAAAAGGGGTAGAAAACTATATTTCTTTTGACCAAGGTGGTATAATTTCTTCTAAGTTAACATTTATCTTTCATGTGCTTGAATAACCATGTAGGTAGAATGATGTTCCAGTCAGAGCTATTCCAATTATTTCTTCTTTGACAATGAGAAAAAGCAGTGCTCAAGACAGATCACTCAGCTGGTGATCAAAGCAAAGCACACACCAGAATAGTGGCATGATAACAGTGTATAGGTGAGAGCTGGGCAGGAGGACAGGAAGGACATTCTAGGTGGACCAGCAAAGGGCACAACTGAGAATTTATAAAATTAAATAGGATAGGTAATGGGGGAAAGTTGATTAAGGGAACTTTGATGATGGCTGGATGGAACGAAAGCTAGTGACATGCTCAGGTCTCTCTGGACTCTGTCTTCTTGCTGATGAGACCAACCATCATTTCTACCACAATGGAATTCAGAAGGAGCCCAAACTCAAGGTAAGCAATGAAAACACAGGATCATAATCATGCTTTTGGTTGAATTAAAAGGTGCCCAATCTCATTTGATACTACTTGCAAGGACTCTGTCCATCAAATGTGGATGGATAAAGTCTTTGCAGCTGTGGCCTGTTAAAGGTAGACAAATGTTTTTCTTTCCTACCAACATCAGCATGCACCGGCTCTCCTTTATAGCACCACAACACCCCAGGAATCCAAGGACCATAATGAGGGCGCCCACGGCTATTAGCAGATTAATTCCTGCTAACGTGCTGCTGTCTATCCCCACATTCTGAAAAGAGAGGGAAAAAATATTTTTCAGCTACAAGAAGGTCCTCCTAAAAACATCTGTATTCCTCAAAACAAGATAATTACTCTGTAACTGATAAATATACTGAGAAGCAACTATGGAGAAATTCTGGTCCATAAATAAACAAAGCTCCAATGCTCCCTTCTCAAATGTTTTGGTTGAGACCTTTGTAAAACCTGGTTTTCCACAGCCTTTGTTTCTGCACAAGATGAAAGATAACTTTACAGAGTAAATAAGTAAATAAAGATCTTCTGTCTTTAAAGTGGTTTTCAGTTGGTTTTCAGTCAATGAATCTTTGTCTTTTACTGGAAGTAAGAGACTTGATTATTTCAAAACCTCTCCTACATTAACCAAATGTTAAAGAAACAAAATCTCTGTTTGTCATTAAAACACCAGGAACATACTCTGTGACTGTTCCTGAGAGAACACTTCTCAGAGTGATGCTGGATATATTAGAGAAATAGTTAGATGTATTTTCCAAAGCAGCTTTCTTTCTTTTATTTTTCCTCCTTTTTTTTTTTCCCCCCCCAGGCCTGATCGCTAATATTACCCTCAGAGATGAAACTTTATTTTGATGTGTGGGACATTCAACTAAACAATTCATATACCTCAATATTATTAAATATCAAATTATTCAGTTCCCACAGGACTGACTAAGGCCAAAGGCCAAAACAGAGAAAAATGTTCAAAGAATATTTTCCAGTGTGACTGGTGCCAAGATTAGCAAAAATGTCTGGAAGTTGTCACATTTATCTTCTAATGGAAATTGCAAAGGTATATAGACAAATATAATTTGAAGAATGTGTTGTTCTTTCCCTTTCCAAGTTGGACTGAACCTCCTGTTATTTATTCTTAGAAAGCTGTATTCATCTACAGTCAAATCCTTATGGTCTGCTCAGTTATTACTGAAGCAAAATATACATTGGTTTTGAATGGGAACTTTGCCTGCCTGCAGGCAAAAATGTGAGAAAATGCTGTCAATTTTGGTCCTGGTTCTTAATTCATAGGTTTTTGGGGAGTACTAAGTGTTGCTTCAGGAAAGCAGTTTCTCACACATTTAAATATTCTTTTCTGAATAGGAAATGTCTCAAAAAATAACATATGGTAGTGGTTGTGGTTTTCCAAGCTCCATCGCATCGCTTGAGCCATGATACTAGAGACTGTCAACTATCAAGTGTGGCAGTTTAACTTCTGGTAAAATGTTGATTGAGGAGTGAAAGTTGTGATTCTTCCTCTTCCACAGTGGATAATGGCAGAGCTCTCCTCCATGACCTAATTGACCTGATGACACAGTGTCATCTTAAATTGGGTTCTCTTGCATCCAGGCTCTGTCAGACATGAGACAACTGGGCCTGGGTAAGGGTAACAATATCATCACCAAATGGCAGGAAGTACACAAAGCTATCTTCTTATCTCCACCATCTTTTTATTTCCAGCTGAGAAGAAAATACTGACTTAAAAATTTTTATTCTTAACTGACAGACTGTGCTAGAGCAACAGGGGAGTTATCTGAAGAATTGCAATTTAATCTATACTAAAGGCTCAATCTGAAAGCTGAAAAAAATGCTTACATTTTTTTCACACCTGGCCATATTTTCACGTCCATGACCAAAAAGTCTTTTTGAAAATAGAAGAATGTAAATTAAGCTTCCAAATTAGTTTGCATTCCTATGGCCCAAATTCATTTGAGGAAAAGTACTGCTTAAACCTTAGAGTCAGTGGCATTGGGTACACACCGGGCAAAAGGGCCTATAGGACCATGCGGGTTTTGCAACAACAGGACCAACTTCTGCTAAATGTCTGCAAGATTAAGAGCTTCTTAAAACCGTATTTTCTCTATCTTTGCAGAAAATAAAAGTCATAATATCCAAAGTAATTTAATAACCCATACAAAAATCCAGGCGGGCAACTCAGGGACTTTCTTCTACTCTCCAGGAGGACTTTTAGGACTTCAAAATCCTAGATTCTTGGGCATCTAAAACTCTTGATATATAAATATGAGGGGAAAAGGATATGGTGTTTTTAAGGAGCTGTTGAAAATTGAAGGGAAAAATCCTTTCTCCCTTTCAAAGTTGCAAAGTTTACTAGAGAAATAAGAATTGTGTTATTGAAGATAGTGAGAAAGATAAAAATATTCCCTACAAACATATGGAGTAACCCTAGGAATAGATATGACTATACTATTCTAATAGGGAAAAATATTGAAAAGTCTGTGAGCTACATGGCTCCTCATTATTCTCTCTAACACTGAAATAATTAACAAAATCATAATTATTCATTAGAGGTGACAGACACATTTTCAAACAGGAATCTGTGTGCATCTACATAAAACTACATTAATGACATTAGTAGCTACTTCTCATAGTCACGTATCTCTGCTTGCATCAATCTGACTACCTGCACCATGATGTTTAATCTTAACATCATAAAATGCATTCCTCTTCACCCACGCAAACCACCTCAACAAAAACATAGCAAATTTTTGGAAATTAAGATGGGAAATTAAAGTGTATGCAGTGATTTCCATGTTTTACATGGTGCTGGTATGACTGCATGCATTTACCTGCTGAGTAGTGCTAACACGTGTCCATATAGAGACTCCCAAAATAATGGAACCACACACCTGTGAGAGAAAACAAAGACAAGTTAAAAAGGTCAGAAACTTTTTTGCTAACATTTAGTATCCAAATTGCACCATATGCTGTCCAAACTTCTGAAATCATTTGTTTGGCAAAGCAAAAACAACATGAATTGTTGGAGCAGAGAATATTGATTTACTTCCAGGAAAATTCATAAGTGTACTTAAATCTTCAGGTATGCATCAAATCCCTGATGTTTCTACCCCAGAGGACTATGCATTTTCATGATGATTTATACATGTGTTTGGGAAGCACACAGAAATTCCGTCAGATGAGAGAGGAATATAAATTGCTATTGTATGTGCAAAATGTGTCTGCAAAGAATGTTTTTTCTTGTATAATGGAAGCATGAGATTTGATAAGCGATGTTTCCATATATTGTTTCTAGTTTTATTCAGGACACGTATCTGGAGGCATTCTCTATGGTAAAGCTACCAAGAAAAGCTCTAAATAAATACTTTCTGCTCTTTCAAATGCAGCAATATCTGGCCATCTCCAAACTTTAGAATAGTTCTCATAAAATGTCTAGAGTAATTGTTTCCATTATATTTTCACAGGAAACAGCCAAGTATAACTTGGTCTTGTACATGTGAATGTTTGACCAGGATGATTTGCCTTAAGATGTTGAAGTCAGGGAGGATGAGTCCCAGACCCAGATACATTGCCTCATCCCTGGTTGTGCTCCTATTTTGTCAATCACTGAGGTACCATTCCCCTGTGTGCCAGTCACTCTATTCCTAACCTTGTTACTGATGATTCTTACACAGAATTTCTCTTTATTAGGTGTTGGACATAGGTAACCAAGAGGCTACTCAGGTTGTAAGGACTGGGCCTACTGGCACAACTGGTAGGAAAGAGACATCACTGAGGACCAGGGACTAGTCAGATTTAGAATTACCTCTGTCTGCCATTAATACTCAAGTCATAAATGGCCCTGAAATGTTGTTATGGATTTCCCTTGAAGACTGGGACTATTGAAATTAAAACAGTTATTTTTATATGGTTTAGATATTTTTTTTAAATACTTTCCCCACGGAAGTTTTCATATAATATTCAGCATCAAAGACATTAATGACCTGAGCAGATTATTGAATATGGAATAGAGCCATGACTCAGACATCAGTACCACACATTTTCCTGCTCTAAGTAAAGCTCCTGTAAGCACATTTTAAACATGAAAGGACAGTTGTACAGTCGGTGACAACTATAACCTGTTATCAAATTTAACTAGAACTCCCCACTGAAACTTTTTGAATCCTTCTGAATCTGCCTAGAAACTGATGGTATCATATGACTCTATATTTCAATCTTGTTCAGCAGTACTGTAAGCGATGTGGCTATTTACTAGATTACATGGGCTTACTAATGTGAAAATTTCCACTGAAACTTCTATTGCTACAAATCCAAAGAGAGTTTGTCACACTGTCTTTTTTGTTACATAGGACCTCCCATAAAAATACAGCAGACTAGTAGAAGCAAATTTAGCTAAATGTACAGGAACTCATCGATCTTCTGGGAATGCTACAATATTTTCTCTTCCATGTAAACATAAAAACATCACTTACACAACAAAATTTTAGTACGATGTGCATAAATCTTAATTTTTAAAATAGAGTTGTTTTAGGTTGATAAAAAATGCTCCATTTCAGTAAAATCTTAATTTTTGTTTCTTTTTATTTTCATAATATACAAAGTGTACAAAAACACACAAAGAAAAGTTTTGAAATAGCAAATAAAAATGGTCTGTCCCCAAAGAGTCCAAGCTGAACATGTCAAGTTTCCTGGAATACTCTATCTTAATTTTTAAGTTTTTTAAAAATAATGTTTTAAGTAAATAAACTTTAATTTTAGGGAATTTCATTTTTAATGAACCACTAGTGTTTTCCAATGGAATAAAATGAGCTTCTTTGAAAATGTCTTCACCCATTTTCCCAAAACTAAATGGCTCTTGTGTTTTTACCTTCACCTTTGATAAAGAATCAGTGATCTTATGTCAGTCTCATAAACTGAACAGCAACAGTACTGCTGTCCCTCAAATTTGGTCAGTCCTTCCCAAGCTTTCAGTTTTGGTATGGTGAGGAAATACAGCCTAGTTAGTTAAATCAATATCACCTCAGATGAGCCTGACAAAGTTCTGAACCAACAGTATATTAAGACTCTGCAATTCTCATATACACAAATACCAAATTTATGGGGAATTTCCTCCACTGCCACACCCTTTTCAAACATTCAGTCCAAGGATATCAGGAGGAACTTTTACAAGGTTGCTTCTGTTAAAGAAAACATTTGACTGGAACACTTCCTTGACACACCTGAAATTATAGCTCTAGGAATGTCCTACAGAGAATGTGGTCTCTGGCTTAGCAAATCTGCTATGCTTGTGTTGCTGCTTCAAGGACTGAGATGTTCACATTAAGGTTCAGGGAAGGGGGTGCTTTGTAGATGGGACTACAACTCTGGTATTAACAACTGACCAAAGATGCTCTGTCACAATCAATGTTGCTTCAAACTAGCGTCAGACATCAGTATTCAGGGGGAAAAAAAGATAATTCTACAATTTTGCATGATGTGGAGTAGCAGAAATTGACAGAATGAGGACAGTAGGTGAGACTGGATATCCTGCAAACTCCAAAGAAGGGAAAGAAGGAAAATCTGACATGTGTTACGTTTAATGCACAAAACTGACAAGGATTAACTTAAGGACTGTTAGAAACTCCGTATAGGCACCCAGTTCCAAAGCACAGGTCTTCAAAAGCCCACAGTCAGCTATTTTTCACCAAACTGGGAAGACAAAAAACTCTATTTGTGTGCTGGAGCCCAGCATGGGGCTCATGGGTATAAGCCAAGGGACACATGTCACATAGTGAAGCTGTAGTCAATTTGCAGAGCTATTTTAGACTATTCCAGGGCTTACAAACTTAGTACAATGGTGTAAGAGCTGCTTAGAAAGAGCCATCAGAAGGCTAGAAAGCCCTTTCCTGAGTCTTCTAAGAGGGGCCACTCCCTGAGAGATTGCAAAGGGCGTAAAATGAAAGGACGCCAGTTAAATATGCAACTGGCATTCTTATCTATTGAGGTTAAAGTCATCTTCATTTCCCAGTATCAGTAATTTTCGACTTGTCAACTGCCTTGTGCATTAGAGCAGTTGTGGGACGAGTGGCTGTAAAGTCATCTCTGTTCCCTCTGCCTTACTATTGCAATTTAATGATTTCCAGGAATTAGAGACAGGACTGTGAACCAAAAAATTCAGTTTTATTATATTTCTGTCAGCCCATACATCTCTTCTTCCCAGTCTTGATCATGCTAAACTAAACATCTTCCTAAAAATAATGAACAGTAGTTACATTCTTGTCCTTCTCTGTTTTGTTCTTCCCTATCTTAATAGTGCTAAACACCCTCCCTTAAAACAGTTAACTACAGTTGCATTCCTGTCCTTCTCTGTTTCATCCAGGCAGTCACAAGCACAACGAATGCTCTCAGCATTTTCTTCCTCTACAGTATGGGTTTTCCAGCTTTGGTATAGAGATAGGAAGTTTGTTTCACACATGCTAGTTTCAAGGTTCCCCCAGGATCCCACCCCTTTTTTTTCCCCTAGGAAGTCCATACTGTCACTGAAAGCATGGGACATTATTCCAATGTTCATTCTAGAAGTAGTTTGGAGCTTTTCTAATGCTAGTCTGAGACATTTGCCCATGTTTTAGCTTACAGTAAACACAGATGAATGTGAACAGGTGGGCTGGTTTTGGTTGGGGTAATTTTCTTCACAGCAGCTGGTGCAGGGCTAGGTTTTGGATTTGTGCTGAACACAGGGTTGATAATATAGAGAAGTTTTTGCTATTGCCAGGCAGGGCTTACATCGAGTTTTCTTTCTCCTTTCATACTGCCACTCTGGTGAGGAGACTGAGGGTGCATGGGAGGTTGGAAGGAGACACACCCTGGACAAATGACCCCAACTGACCAAATGGATGTTCCAGACCATTTGACATCATACTCAGTAGATGAAATTGGGAGGAAGAAGGAGGAAGGCAGGGGACATTTGGAGTGATGGCATTTGTGCTCATAAGTAAACATTTCACATGATGAGGCCCTGCCCTCCTGGAGATGGCTGAACACCTGCTTTCCCATGTGAAACAGGGAATTAATTCCTTTTTTCGTTTTGCTTGCATGCATGGCTTTTGTTTTTCCTATTAAACTGTCTTTATATCAACTCATGAATTTTCCAGCTTTTATGCCTTCAGTTCTCCCCTTGATCCTGCTGGTGGGGGAG
>VYZT01037798.1:0-53753 GCA_013400735.1 Pomatostomus ruficeps | reverse complement strand
ATAGCCCTGTCCTGGGATAGCCCTGTCCCGGGATAGCCCTGTCCCTGCTGGGATAGCCCTGTCCTGGGATAGCCCTGTCCCAGCATAGCCCTGTCCTGGGATAGCCCTGTCCCGGGATAGCCCTCTCCCGGGATACCTCTATGCCAGGGATAACTGTCCGTATCCAAAGCAGCTGCCTGTGGAAAATCCTTCTGAGGGACTTAAACTGGAGAAGCCCCAACTCCCTGGGAGCCCCAGGGGTGGAATTTTTGTTGTTTTCCTTCTCAGCTCCTCCTAAATCAGGAGCTGCTTCACAGGAGTGCTCGGGCAGGAATCCGGATCTGCGGAAGGAGCCGGGAAACTGAGTTTTCCTAAACACTGGAACCGAACTGAACAAGCTCGAGGGTTTACATTGATCTTCTTGGCTCCATTCCCAGTATTTTTTGTTTTGTTTTAATGAGTCGCAGCAATGCTTTGACTTGTTCAGAGGCAGGGAGAGGAACGCTGACGGAGCTCGGAGAAAGATCTGCTGGAAACGTCGTTAATTTGTGAGGCTCAGTCCCCACGCTGCTTCCAGATGGGAATTTCTGAATCGTTCCTTGCTCATGGTTCCGAAAGGGACAGGCTCCTGTCACCCCAGCGAGGTGAAAAACCTCAAACTGGAATTCTGGCTGGGTTTTTTGCCTCCCTGCCCCTCCTTTCCACCTTCAACCCCTGAGCCAGCGTTGTGCTCCCTTGGCAGAGCGATCCTCCCAGGAAGAGCATTCCTCACTCCTGGAAAAATGCCCCAGCTCTGGTGCAGCTCCCCAAATGAAGATCCCAAATCATCATCCAGGGGTTCTGAAATGCATCCCGGTCTGAATGTGGCCCCACCACCATCCCTGGTCTGGTTTTGGGGTGTTTTCCTACCTGGAAATCAGGAGCTCCTGGTCGGATTCCCAATTTGTGGGATTGGTGCCAAGCTTTAAATCCCCCCGAGCTGGAACCCCGCGGGCAGGATTTATCCCAAGCTTTAAATCCCCCCGAGCTGGAACCCCCCAGGCAGGATTTATCCCAAGCTTTAAATCCCCCCGAGCTGGAACCCCCGGGCAGGATTTATCCCAAGCTTTAAATCCTCCCGAGCTGGAACCCCGCGGGCAGGATTTACCCCAAGTTTTAAATCCCCCCGAGCTGGAACCCCTGGGCAGGATTTATTCCAAGCTTTAAATCCCCCCGAGCTGGAACCCCCCGGGCAGGAGAGTTCATTTCTCCGCGTGCTCCGGGCTCCCTGGATGTCCCCGGAGCTGAGCGCGCGTTCCTCCTGGAGTCCCTGCAGCCGCCAAACGCCGGATCCTCTCTCCCAGGAAACGGGGAAGGAAGCTGGACAATCCTGGCTTCTCCAGCACCTCCCTCCTGCGCCGCGGCCCCGGAACGCCGCTCGCCGGGATCCGAGCTTCCCAGGAAACGCTCGGCTTCTCCTAACCGGTATTCCCAGGGAACTGCAGCTCCTGTTTGTGATGTTCCTTCTTGCTGAATCCCTTCGGAGCTCCCACCATGGAAATATCCCAGTCGCGCTGCATGGAAGAGGCTGCTCCTCTTTTTTTTTTAAAGCATAAACAATCCCACAGCAGCAAAACGCCACATCTGGGCTTGGATTTGTTCATGTTCGCGCTTTTCTTCCAGCTCAGGCCCGGATTTTGTGCTGGGAGCTTTTAAGACACAAGCTCGGGGGGGTCAGTGGTCAGCACGGGGTGGCCACGGCTGAATCCAGCAAGGAGGGAAGGGAAAATCCCTCAGAAAGGGCACAAGAAGAGCCAGGCCACCCTTCCAGGGGAGCTGATCCTCCAGCCCGGCTCCCGGGGCGTTCAGGGATCCCAGAATCCCAGCGGGGATCTGGCAGCTCCGTCCATGCGGGGAACCCAGGGCACAGGAGACATCCCCAGCTCCACCCCGAGCAGCAGAATCTCCAGTTGAATGTGAAACTTCTCCCCTATCCCCTCGCGCTTCTTTTCTAATGGGATTGGGATCGATTTCCCCCCTTGAGGCGGGGCGTTTTCCTGGTTTTTGCCTGTCGGGCTCAGGATGATTTCCCCCCGAGGTGGGGTGTTTTTCCCAGTTTCTGCCTGTCGGGATTGGGATGATTTCCCCCCAAGGCAGGGCATTTTCCTGGTTTTTGCCTGTGGGATCGGGATGATTTCCCCCTGAGGCGGGGCATTTTTCCCAATTTTTGCCTGTGCATGGGGAACTCGTGCATGAAACCTCTTCCAGCGCCTTCCCCCGGCTCTCCGGTGCGTTGTGACAACATCCAGCTCCTCGGAGAGGGGAAGGAGCTCCCGCGTCCGAGACCTCCACGCCGCGGAATGTGCGGGGCAGTCGCTGCCCGTGGCTGACCCCGAGCTGCACTCGGCTCTCGCTAGACTTTGTTTACAGTTAGTCCAGTGTGGGTTTCGTAACGTTTTGATTTTTAGCACTTTAACTGTGAGTGTACAAACTGGTTCCCTTGTAGTAGGTGTACATTTTCATTTTAGGCCTTCGGGAGTTTTTAATAAAACGACGGAAAAACTCTGGCGAAAGGTTTTCAGTTCTTCTCCTACGGGGGTAATCACACCCAACCTTAAAAACCCAGGTCAGATTTAAAGGTTAAATAATGAAACATCAGATTTGACCCCGGCCAGCGGCTCTGTGAATTTGAAGAAAGACTTTCTAAGCTTTAATCTTCCCCCAACATCTGTGCTCGTGGATGCCGGGCGCCCTTCCAGCGAACACAAAGCTCTCCGCGGATTTCGGGCTCTGGTTTGTTCCGCCCTTTCACGAGAGCAGACGGCTCAAACCGCCGGCATTTCTCAGGCAGAGAGGAGCGGAGAGCAACGCCAGGGATTTTTGAGGTTTTTTTATTGCCAAATCCGATTTATTTGAAGTGGCTGGTCTGGCGTTTGGGCGGAAACGCGGTTGTTTTGGGTCGGAACTGAACGCATTGTCTCGTGGTTGGTGATAAAATAACTCCTTTCGCTCATCCCCGGGGCTGGTTTAGCTCTTGTTGGATGAACAGGGATGAAACTTCTCTGCGCTCTGTGCTGCAGGGAGTGGGGTCACCGGAGCTCCTTCAGCCCTCTCCAGGGGTTTAATGCCCTGCAGGCGAGGGGGTGGGAGGAGCAGGAAAAAGAGGAGCTGGAGGAGCGGGACCAGGCTGAGGTCAGTTCAGACCCCCAGGCTGGGATTAGGGGTGGGTGATTTCAGTCACATTCCTGGTGCACCTTCACACCCTGGCTGCTGTTTTGGGGCCGGCTGTGTCTCTCAGCTCGTGCCCTTGTTGGCATTTCTGCTCCAGTTTCAAGGGGAAATAACATCTGGCCGTGCACTAATCCTAAAGAAAATAAAATCACAGAATCCTGGAATGGTTTGGGTTGGAAGGAACCTTAAATTTACCTTGTAGTTCTGCCCCCCGTCACGGGTAGGGACACCTCCCACTGTCCCAGGCTGCTCCAAGCCCTGTCCAGCCGGGCCTTGGGCACTGCCAGGGATCCAGGGGCAGCCACAGCTGCTCTGGGAATTCTATCCCAGAGTTCCCCACCCTCCCAGGGAAGGATTTATTCCCAATATCCCATCTGAACCTACTCTGAGAAATTCTTGGTAACAAAAAGCTGAAACGAAATAGGTGGAAATAGAAGGATCTTTTTTAAAAAGTTGTTTTCTTTAGGAGTTATCTCCAGCTCAGCGCTCCAGCCAGCGGGATGAAACCGCCGGCCCTGGATCCACGTTCCCAACGCCCTCGGCTACCGGTCGGACAGGTTTTTGTGATAACACCGCAGGCGCCTTTGATTGATATCCAGGCTCCGGTTTCAGCGCCTGCACCTGTTTGCCACCCCTTCCCCGCACCCACATCCTGCTCCTGTTCCCCCCCTGGTGTCCCCTGCTCCCCCTCCATCCCATGGGGATGTCCCAAGCTGCGAAAACCACAATCTCCTCACCCATCTCTGATTTGGGGTTTTATCAGGTCCCTCCTGCCCCTATTTTTTGCCTCCACAACCCCTCCTGCAGCATTTGGAGCATTTCAAAGCCTCTGCAACCCCAGAGCTGGCTTAAAAAAATCGCCAGGGTCTCTCCAGGGAGTGCTGCATGGATCCGCAGCAAATGGAGGAATCCTGATCCCTGAAATGGTGGGAGAGCTGCAGAAGGATGGATCTGCAGTGCCAAACAGTTGCCAGCCTCTTCCCAAGCTGAGTAACATGATATTTTAAATGTAAATATATTAATATTGCTGTTTGGTGTAGACATATCCTCCGCTGCTTCCTGTGCTGCTGCGGAGGGTTCCTGCCTTGGGGAGCACGTGCTGAAAAAACCCCTCCAGGCCCTGAATTGCAGCATTAATCCAGCTGCAGATCCCACCTGGAATCCGTCAGAAGGGACGAGCCCCAACATCGCCTTCAAAGCCCTCTGATCCGCGCCGTGGAATCGACTCCATCAGATAAGGCCCTGCCAAAAGACACGGAACATCTGCCTGGCTGCAGGAAGGGGGATTGGGTAAAAGTTAACCAGATTTAATTTTCTGGGAGGCAGCCGGCTCCTCGTGCTGGTTCTGCCTTGCAGGAAGGGGTTGGGGCTTTCGTGGTGGTCCCCAAACTCTGAGGTGAGGTGGCCCTGGGGACAATGGCACTGAGGGAGCAGGGCCATTGCTGGAAGAGCAATAAAATCTGGGGCTAACCGAGGGTTTGGAGTTCTGGTGGTGAGAGGGAATGGCCTCCAGCTGGGCCTGGGGAGGTTTGAGTGGGACATCAGGAGGAATTTCTTCACAGAAAACACTGGAAGGGGCTGCCGGGGAGGTTTGGAGTCCCCATCCCTGGAGGTGTCTAAGGGACACAGCACTCAGTGCAAGGATGGACTCGATGGTCTCAGAGATCTTTCCCAACCTAAAATACTCTGCGAAATCCAGGAGCCATCTTAGGTTTTTAACTCCTTTTCTCCACTCGAAATATTTCTCCCTAAAAGCAACCCTGCAGCACCTGCCTGTCCCACAAAACCTCCTGGAACCCCCCTGGCTGACCCGGCCTCGGCAGCAGCCCAGGGAAACGTGAGCAAAACCCCGGATCCTGCCAGAGCTCGTTAGCCCGGGAGCGGGGACACGGCGCTAATGGATGGGAGTGACGGCCTCCGGAGCTGTGAGCGATCAGCGGCCGCGCAATGAGGAGGTGCCGGGTCACCCCCGGCCTCCCCCAAAACCCCTGACCCCGTCACTGCCCGGCGCTGACCCGCCCGGAGCAGCTGCTCTTGGAAAAGCTGTGGCTGGAAGGACAAAACTTCGGGATTTTCGCTGGAAGCGCCGGAGGGAGGAGCCGAACGGAGATGTCGCTGTCTCCGATCGAATTCCCAAAGCTGCTCCTCCCCCGGGGCGTTGCTTTAGTCGGATTAATGGCATCGGGGGTGGTGCAGGAGCAGAAAAAGCCGCGCCATTCCCAATTCTTGTGCCCAGTTGTGGGCTGAACGCGGCTCCCGGCATCAGGAGAGCCCCTTCTCCTCCTCCTCCCCTGCTCCCGCCGCAATCAGAGCTCGTTGTGCGACATTTCTTTCCCTCCGTATCCTGTTTTCCCGAGGATAAACCATCCTTAAGTGCTTTTCCTGCCTCCGGGGACGGCGGGGAGTTTAAAAGAGCTCTTTCAACAGCGCTCTCGGAGCAGAGAAGATGTTTTACTGTGAAGGGATGGAAGGTCGCTCATGTGGAGAGATTCCTGTGGGGAGGGATTGGTGCTGCGGATGCTCAGAATCCTTGAATGGTCCGAGCTGGAAGTTTTGGGAAGATTTTATGGGAAAGCCACGATTTTAATCCTGAGTGCCCGCAGTGCCCTACATCTGCTGCTCGGGGCAGTTTGGCAGAATCCGCGGATTTTCCACCCAAACCGTGGGGCAGGAACTCCTCTATCACCCTGGAGGAGGAAAATCCCCAGGGAATTGCGAGGTCTGAGCACGGTTTGGGGAGCCCACGGAGGCTCCTGCGGGGATTCATCCCGGAAAAGCGGCGTCCCCGGAGGCCGGGCGGGATTTTTGACGCAATAGTGCCACCCTGTGCCACACGCGCGCCGGCCCTGGGGACACCGGCGGCCCGGGAGACACGGGTGGGTGACAGGCAGGAAGGTGGGGATGGTGGCACCGGGGCGGGGATACGTCCATGGAAACGGCGGCGGCAGGGAAAGGGGCACGAGAGCTGGAGAATCATGGAATGTGCAGAAATCACATCAAACTCGATATTTGGAAGATCCAAACGGGAGTTTTGGGCTGGTTTGTGCTTTTCCCCAATTTTTCTGGTGTCCCAACTCCCTCCGCGCCCACGCACCCCAGACTGTTCCAGGGTGTCAGATGGGGACAAGAAGCTTTTGGGACGTTTTTAGGGTCAGGCTTTGCTGTTTTAGTTCCTCCCCAAGTGTGCACACACCTGCAAATCCACACAACCTGTATGGCCCCACTAAGGGAGGAAAGTTCCAGGAAAGTGAAAGGAAAGGAAAGGAATAAAGAAAAGAAAGGAAAGGAAAGGGAAAGGAAAGGGAAAGGAAAGGGAAAGGAAAGGAAATCCCTGGGCTGTGAAAATAAAGATCAGGGAGGCAGCAGGACATTTTGGGTAGATAATTTTGCAGGGAATCTCTGGTGTGATACACACCCCCAGTGAGCTGGAGACGCAGCCACTTCCCACTCTTGGATCCCAAAGTCTAATCCTTAGGGAATAACAGACATAAGGCTTTTAGCCAGTGTGCTGTCAGTGCCCGTCGCTGATGAGCTGATTAAAATTTAATGGAAAAGGTGAAATTCGCCCCCTCTGGTACCTCAGGAGCTGCCCCGGTGATGGAGGGGAGATGATCCTCGCTGGCTTCGCCTTCCTGTCCGTCTGACCAGACCCCACAGAAACGTTCCCAGCCTTCGGGATCTCCGCAAATCCCATCCCTGTGCTCCACCAGGAGGTCCCTTTGGATTATCCGTGTCCAAGCTGCCACCTGGAGCTGGGAGGAAAATCAGTTTCAGGCAGAATTTCCCCTAAGGGACCCCCCGTCACCGTCCTCGGTCACTCCCCGGGGACATCCACAATCTTTCACTTTATTTAAGCAGTTGTTTGGAACAGCCATTGCTGCTCTGGGCATGAGATTTGATAAACGCACCAGGAAAACACAGAATTTCCTGGAATTCAAGAAATATCTGCAGCCCTCCCCAGAATTTGGCCAAATGTCGATTGGGACAGGGACCCTGTTCTCCACAGAGTCACATCCCCGCTCCTGGGAAGCAACAGAAAGACATCATGGGAACAGAACGGGGAATTGGGTTGAAAAAGAGGGGTTTTGGGTCAGAAGGAGCTGCTGGCGGGGTTTGAAATGTGGCTGCACACCCGCAGCGGACACAAGGTGGCATCAGGAAGCCAAGTCCTTCTTGCCATGGAAAAAAGAGAGAATTTGGAGCTCCAGCTGTGCACGCACCTGATCCCTTCTGGCTCTGGTTTTCCTCAGGATTTCTCCTCTCTTATCACTAGCGGCTCTTTTCTAGGTTTTATCCGTGACCTGCAGATCTCCTGTCAGAAAAACCCCAGGAATTACGTTAGTGGAGCTTGGGAATGCAGATCAACGCTTGTGAGGTCTCGCTTTCAGAGGGATATTTGGGCTTTAATCCCGTTTTTTTGGGGATCTCACTGTAGCTGGGTGTAGCATCACCGCCCCACAGGCATTAGGTGGGGTATGGGATCACCATCCCGCTGGGATCACTTTTCCTCAGGATTTTTTCATTTTTTTTCCTTTTGGTTGGCCCTTGAGCGGGATCCCAGTGCTCAAAGCAAAGCAGAGCTGACACCAGGAGGTCAAGCCACAAAGCCTCGTTAATATTGAGGTGATTCTGCTGCGGAGCTGCATTAATTACCCACCCGAGATGCATTAATTACCTTTCTGAGCAGCCTGGGCACGGAGAGGAGGGGATACCTGTGGGGAAAACAGGGCAGAAATTGTCAGGGTTGGAATTGGGACTGGGGCTGTGAGCAGACTCTCCCAGGAGAGCTGGAGAGGGACTGGGGACAAGGGCTGGAGGGACAGGACACAGGGAATGGCTTCCCAGAGGGCAGGGATGGANCCTGGAATAGAATTCCCAGAGAAGCTGTGGCTGCCCCTGGATCCCTGGCAGTGCCCAAGGCCAGGCTGGAGCCACTTGGGACAGTGGGAGGTGTCCCTGGGCATGGCAGGGGGTGGAATAATGGGATATTTAAGATCCCTTCCAAAGCAAAACATTCTGGAATTCTGTGTTTTTACGCATGCACAAACATATATATAAACATACGTACATATATATATATACACACATATATATACACACACATAAAATATATACATACCAGACCTACATAAAATTACATGCATATGAATATATATTAAAAAAATATAATAAAAATCACAGGAGGTGCCAGCAGAGGGCACCGCGCCCCCATTTTTGGGCGCCGCTTCCCAGCATGCAGCGAGTGGGGCCGGGGGCTCCGCGGGCTCCGCACGCCGGGCTGCGGCCGCGGGGACAGCGCGGAGCTCCGCAGGGCAGCGCGGCCCCTCCGCCAGGTAAGCGCTGCGCCCTGGGACGCTTCGGGGAGCCGGTATCCTTCATTTAATTCCATTTTACGTTACGTTGTTTTATTGGGTTTATTTTATGTTATTTTTTAATTTTTAGTTGATTGGTTTGGCTTTTGTTTTGATTATTTTTTTACAATTATTTTAGTATTTTATGTATTTATTTTATTTTACTTTTGAATCGCTCCCCGCGGCTCGGGAGGGGCGCCCCGGGCTCAGGCGGGGAGCAGCACCAGCCTCTCCCGGGATGGGTCCCACTTGGAGGGGATCCATCCTCCTCCTCCTCCTTTTCCCTCCCTATCCCGGGATGGGGATGCCCCGGGAGCCGGGAATTTCCCTGGGGCTGGGGGTGTTTGTGGGGTGGGGGTTTTTCCCGTGGGATGAACCCCGGCTGAGCTGGCCAGGAAGGGGAGGTTGTGGGTTTTTATCCAGGTCCCCAAAGTTGGGGGAAACTCGTCCCGTTGGTCCTGGGGTGGCACCGGCTCGTGTCGCGCTGCGCCGGGATGGTGCAACATAAATCAGGATTAATGTGACGGCTCTGCCGTGGAACAGCGGGCAGGGGCTGCTCTGCCCCCCGGTGAAAGTTGCGGTCGAGTTTGGCAATTCGGGCCATGGGGAATGCAGGGAAAATTGGAAGGTTTGAGAGGACTGCTGTGCCAGGAGGAGAAATCCCTGCTGGGGAGGGAGAGCCGGGAATGGTCGGAGAGGAGGCGAGCGGCCCCGGGAGCAGAGGGATGGGTTTGGTTTCGCTGAAAGAGGCGTCTCGGCAGCCCCGGTGCGGCGGAATCTCTCACCGCTGAGCGTGAATTCCGTGTCTGGGATGCGAACCTGGAGTGTGGGCAGAGCGAAAGGACTCGGAGAACTCAGGATGCTCCCTGCTCTCGGTTCCTTGCTCAGCTCCCCCTTGGTGTCCTGGATTTGGGGTGCTCAGGACTCGCCATCTCCCTCGGATTGTGTTCTGAGTTGGTTCAAACCCTGCTTTGCACCAAAGCCCCCGCCAGAGCGGCATTAAAGACATTTTCCCTGAGCCAGGGAGGGAAGTTGGAGCCGGGCTAAAGCAAATAAACTTGTATTTCATCATGCTGGGGCTGGGTTTCTTTGTGTTCCGCTCTGCTCTGGGCACTCCGGGCTCCCTACAAATGTTTCCCCGTCCAACCTTCACCTTCAAACGCGTCTGAGCGGCCGGGCAAAGAAAACTTCTGCTCCTTTGTGCAAACCTCGCTCCCCGCTGTGTCCTCGGGCGTTTCTCGGAGCTGGGCTCGGGGTGTTTCTCGGGGTGTTTCTCCGCTCGGCCGCTGCAGGAAGGGGCTGTGCGGGGTTTTTCTCCAGCTCAGCACCAGGCTGAGGTGCTGCAGATGTGGGAAGTGCGAGCATGGCTGAGCTGCTCTGTGCCCGGCTCCTCCGGGAGGGACGGGATGCTGCAAAAGGAGGGAAAACGCGGTTACTTTTACCCCTGATAAAAGCAAAATGTGCTGAGAGGTTTCTCTGATGGTCCCAGGGAAACCCTGAGCTGTCTCCCTGCTGCTCCCTGTGATGCGGGATGGGCACTGTGTGCGTGCAGGAGGGATGAGGAGATGCAGTCCAGTGCCAGCAGAGACCAGAGATGGGGAAAATGGAGTATTAGCAGGAAAATAAAAATCAAATGATGTGTTGTGCCCTGATGTGCTGTTCCAAAATAAATAAGGGGGGATGAGAACCTGTTGATCTCAAAGGAATGGGGGAAGCTGTGGCTCCTCTGCAGCGATGCCAGCGCAGAATCTACCGGTGACACATAAAATCACTGTAATTAATTAAATATATTCCATCCTCTTACAAGAAAACAGATGAAATGTAGGTGCCGGTGTCTCAAGTGCCTGTGCAAAGCTGTTACATCGGGAGAGAGGGGGATTTTGACACGCTGAGCAGGTTCCATCCATTACTCACAACATTGCCAGCGTGCCACACGTGCTCTCGAATTTTCCTATAAATGGATGCATGGGCAGCAAAGTCAGAGGCGACACGAGGGAATGTGGAGAAACTCGGGTGGGTTTTTCCCCTGCAGGACCGTTTTTTATCCAAGAGGGACCTCCAGCTTCAGGCTGGTGTAGGTGATGCTTTCTTTCCCCTGATGCATTTTTGGCTTCTTTATCCCAATCTTGGTGCTTTGGAGGCAGGGAGGATGGAAATGCTGAAATTCCTGCTGAAAAGTTTGACATTTTGTGGCGGATAAAGCCAAATGCAGACAGCTGCTTTGATTTTGAGTTTGATTTGGCTCCTTTTTTTTTTTTGCTGAGTTTAAGGGAAGGCAGGATGGGATTCAGGCTGGAGGTGGAGGAAGGAGGTGGCACAGCCGCCCCTCGTGTCACGGTGGCATCCAGCTCTGGTGTTTTTCGCAGACACATCTCTGGGATCAGGCTCTTTCCAGCTGGTTTTGAGCCCAGAAGCTTGAATCAGTCGTATCCAGCAAAAATACGGAGGTGAGGGAACATCTGCTCCAGTGTCACCTGCACCAGTTTTTGTGGCAGCTGTGATTTGGTCGCTGGGGATCCCAAAAAGGATTTTGTGGTTGTTGGGTGAGTTGGAATTGAAAGTTCACAACTGTTTCTTGTATTTCTGCTATGCCTCCCTGCCCTTTTCCTTGGAAAAACTAGAGAGTTTTCTATGGAATGTGGCCCAGGGATGCTTTTTCCCTCAGAATGGGTCTGAACTTGTCCAGTTCAGCTGCAAAACCCTCAGCTGCTTGTGTGGGCCACCCTTTAAAAACAAAAAACTTTAAAAACTATTCTTCTCCCCAAAAAATAGCTTTGGTGGCTGGGACTGTCACTGAGTTGCATTCCTGGTGGTTAAATAATGGCTTTGTTCCTGTTAGTTAATAAGGCAATGATTATGATAGGAAATGACCAGGAAATTGTTAAGCTAATTAATTCAATTAATAGGAAATCAGAATGGAAAAAAAATCAGATGTTCCTGCCTGCCTGGAGAGCCACTGCCCTCATGAGCTCTGGTCCTGTCCCACCGAGTCCTGGCTCCAGCCTTGCTTTGCCAATCTGAGGTTTTTTCCAACCAAAAATCAGGAAACCCTGAAAATTTAAAAAAACCCCCAAGAAATCCTCTCTCTCACAGCTTTCACTTCACAGTTCACCTTTCCTTCCAGCTGTAATTCCTGCTGGGGCTTCTGGCTTCCTAGAGAAAGGGTAAAAAAAAAAGCAAGCAGGCATTTAATAATAGATCAAAAATGAGATTATGCAGTAAGCTAGCCCTCCCCTTCCCAAAATGCGACCGAAGAAATTGCAAATCACCTTGAAAAAAGGCAAGGAAAACAGCGCAGATCAAACCAGGTGTTAAGTATGGATGAGGTGTTTATATTTTATTCAATGGCTGCGCGCTGCCCTAGAGCAGGGGAATATTTCTGTTTGTGATTAATTAAACAGTGGAGATGAACTGGGATGGGGAAAAATTTGTGGAGTTCCAAGTGGGAATGCAGGGGACACAGGATGGTGATTGTAGCTGGAAGTGACTCCCAAAACCCAGGAGATTTAATGAGAGCTCCTCGTTGTCCATCCCTGACGCCTCTGGACCGGTTGTGTCCGTGTTTGGTGGAGCAGCGGTGTCACCAAGGGAAGGGGACCTGAGGGGCTTCGTGCTGAGCGAGTGGGTGCCAGCAGAAGCGCCCTGATGGAGGGCAGAGGTGATAATTAGTCACGGGTAATTAGTCAGCAGCCAGCGCAGGGAAGCTGGGCAAGCCCCAGCCTGGGCCAGCGCTCAGGCAGGGCTGGATGAGACACGACTGCCCTGGGAAGGAGGCTTGGCCCTGGCGCTGGGCATCGAGGCTGGCAACCCCGGGCCTGTTCTTGTTTGCCGTGAATCCTCTGGCTCTTTCAGCTTCTGGGGTTGCCACGGGCCGGGAGGGAGGGTGGGAATTGGGATTGGCTCAGCCTGACCCCGCTGAGGTCCTGTTTGCACCCTTGATGAGCGAAATGTCAAGAGGGACATGGAGCATAAACAATCCTCTCCCGTATTTTCTTTGTCCAGCATGGATAACCCAGCCTGGGGATGGGAAGGAATAAGACGGATGTGTTTTCACACACAGTCCGTGGGAATCTGCCTGCAGATAGAGATAGGGAAGCAACAGAAGAAAACTCTCTGTTCTAGAAGATGTTACCAATCAACAGGGACTGCAGCTCAGCCAAGGCCATGTTAAATTCCTGAATTTAGAGCAAAGGAACAAAGCCTTAATAGAATTATGAGTAGATTTTTTCTTTTATATAACAAAAGTGGGGTGCAGAGGGGGGATTAGAACAGGAAATTCGGGAAGTCTGTACCTTCTGAGCACCTCAGCCAATGGGGAAAGAAAAGAGGGACATGTGGCCAGGAAATTAGGATAAAAAGGGAGTTGCGTCCCCCAACAATTCCAGACCCCATGGGAAATGCCCACGGCCTCTCCCTTTATTCAAATGAAATTACAGGACTCTTTTATCTCCTTTTTGGACACAACCCTCTGGCGTTTGAGGATTAATTTTCCTGACAGAATGAACCCCCACACAAGAGCAGTGTTGGAGAGGCTTGGAGCAACCTGGTCTGGTGAAAGGTGTCTCTGCCCACGGCAAGGGGTTGGAATGAGATGAGTTTTAAGTTCCCTTGGAGCTTCAGATTTTTTTCTTGCAAAATCAGGCACTTTTAAGTGCAGGTGGGACTGTGAATGTTCACCAGGGGCTGCCAGGGCACCAGACGAGGCAGAAGCTGCTGGAAGTCACCGATCCCACGTGAGATGAGCATCCTCTAAGGTGTTCACTTATCTTCTTTGTCACCTCCTTGGATTCAGCTTTCTGCTTGTAGAGTTGGAGGAGAATCTCTTTGCATTACCTGCTGGGTTGCTGCTCTTCTTGTTTATTCCCCAGAAGGAGGGAAATTAGATGTGTCAGAGCTGAGGCTTAAAAAAATAAATAAATCCAGACTTTGAAAACAACCACTTGGAGTTAGAATGAGCCTCAACTAGAAAATGTTTGTTTTCCACCTTTTTCTGAGCCTGGCTGGGACTAAAGTGCGGGGAGAAGACGGGGCAAAATTTACTCTCTTTAATTTCAAATATATTTTGAAAGCAGAGCAGTCGGAATTTCTTTTTTTTTTCCTTGAAGTTGTTTTGCCAAATTTGGGTGGAGAAAACCAGCCGGCAGCCTTGCCTCGGTGGATGTGGGATGGGAGGCAGGAACACATTTATTTCCTTTATTTCCCCATTTTTAAGGCTCTAAGGTGAACAGCCACTGGGGTGCAGGTGACCAGAGAGCTTTTCCCTCCCAATCCCTTCTCCCAGCACCAACAAGATCAGCGCTGAAGGTACAGAACTGGGTCAGGTGCCATCAAATATCTGCATTATTCCAGAACATGAATCAGAGCCTCATATCCTGAATCTCCCGATAAGGGTGCGGTACCTCCGAGGGGACACACGTGGTGAAATCCCATTATCCCCCCTTTTGCCAGCACCCGGGACTCGCTGGTACCAGCAGGGCTTATTTTATTGAAACTTTGCTGTGGCACATGCAGGTTGTTATTTTTTTTTAAATCAAGATGGTGTGGGTTTATTTTGTTTTTGCATTGCATGTGACCAGCATGTCTATTTGCACATGTATATGTATATAAATATATAAATATATAAATATATAAATATATAAATATATAAATATATAAATATATAAATATATAAATATATAAATATCAGTGTTTTCAGCAGCACAAGCTGTTTGTGTCAAACTCTGCTAGACCAGCACATGCCACCAGTCCAGCTGCTGGTGGCTCACTCTATGTATTTTTCCAATCATATTCTTGGAGAAAAAAGAGATTAATTTAATTTGACTCTCTGACCATTCTTTTACCCCCAAACCCGGCTTAATTTCCCACTTAAACTCTTTCCCTTTGGGTTTGCTGTGGGAATTGCGTGCAGAAGTGAAACCTTTTATCCCCAGAAGTTCTCTGCTGCTCTTTGCAGGATTTTTCCATGCCCAGCTCCTGTTGGGAGGCAGAGGTCACAGCCGGATTGGTGACAGCGTTTCTGGTTATTTTTCCAGCTTCTGGCTCCTCCACAAGGGTTATGTGTGGCCACTGGTTTTTGCAGCAGTTGCCTCTTTTCTCCTGATTCCAGGGCACCAGCTGTGCCCTGTTCCTGCTGCAGTCCCCGCTCTGCACCTGGTCTGAGAAGCCTCAGTGAGGTGGAAGGAGGTTTGAAATGATGCAGTTTATATCTCCTAAAAACAGATAAAATGGTGAAGTTTTGCTAAAATCTGTCTGCATTGCCCCCCAGGGACGCGTGGAGCTGTTTAAAAGACATTTATGCCACTGTGGTGGCGGTGGAGGAGGCAGAGAAGGACGATTTTCACCTCAGATTCCTCTTTCGAGGGGCTTGCTCGTCCCTTGGGGTTTTTCCGCACCAGAGACTGCAGAAGTTGAGGGGATAAAAAGCACTTGTGTGGTTTCCCGTCTGTAGATTCGAGGGACAATTATTTGAAATCCAACCACCTTGAGCTACATCGTAAATCTGACTGCAGAAACACAGAGCCTAGGCATTAACAATTAGGAGCTTGCACAACAAACGGCTGGAATATTTCACAAATGACACAACATCTTTCCATCCAGCTGATGCTGTGCAGAGGTCTGTGTGAAAGTTCGGCGCTGCCAAGGTGGAGAAGTTTTTTTTCCTCCCATTTTTGCCTCAAAGAAGAAGAAGAAAATGGGAAGGAAAAAATCAGGTTGCATCCCCGAAGGCTCAAGCATGGGAGTTTTAAGGTGCCCCCTATTAGGAAGTGTTTGTGCTGAAGGAAAATGTGCTGAAAGGAAACGATGCCAATTAATAGTTATCCTTTCTCTCCTTCCCACGTCTTGAAACCACTCCAGTTCAGCCAAGCTGCTTCCTATCAGACTTTCACACAAAATAAAGAAAGGATCTGCTGGGCTGTGACTGAACATGAGCAGTGTCACTCCCCGGGGGTCCGTGTCCCCGAGGTTTGAGGACTGCAGGAAAAGGGTTTGGGGCCGTGAGGTGACAAATGGAGCTCTGCAGTTGCTCGTTCGTGCTCCAGCAAAGCTTTGCTTTGGGTGTGGATATTTCCCAGCCACGAGGCTGAAATCTCACCAGCTCGTATGTGAATATTCTTCACCTTTTTTTTTTTCTTAATGCAGCTTGAAGTAATTGGAGGGCTGGTGATATTTGGAACAATTTATCCACCTAGGAAATGGTGACCTTGGATTTATTCAATCAAATATTATCAAGATTAAGAGTGAAAATAGCTGAGCTTGTCAGTCACAAGGAATTGTGTAGCAGCCTGGGCTCAAATCCATCACCTGAAACCAGGAGACCCTGGCAGGACATTCTTCATTTATCAGCAAGAGGCATCACAGCAAGATCATTTAACTGTAATTCATCAATTTATCAGGCTGCTCAATTAAGTGGGGGCTGGAGAGGGATAAAGGGGAGGATTCTGTGTGTTGTAATGAATCTTTGACCACCTGAGGACTTTCCTTGCTCTTCTGTGTTCCGTGTTGCCTCGAAGGCCTTGTTAAAAGGAAAACATCCTCACAATGGTGGTGAAAAGAGAGGCTTAAAGAATTACAGGATTGATGATTAATTAGAGTTTTTGCTCTACCTGGGTTGTCATTGACCTGGCCTGACAACCTGAAGAGATCCTGGAGAATCTCGGGTGGATTTATGGAAGAAAATGGCTGAGGTAGAACTTTGTGCAGCCTGGAGTGAAGGGATGGGCTTTTAGATCTGCTGTGAGTGGTCCTGTGTGGCACCAGCTGCCCTGGGACCGTGGCAGTGCCACTCTGGTGCTGGCTGATGCCAAGAAGCTGGGCTGGGGGATTTCTTTATCAACGTTCCCAAGTTCATCCAAATATTGATTTTTCTGCGTGGTTACACCTCAATCTTTAGGTTGTTTCACTGTTTGGGATCTGTGCTCAGATCCGTGACACAATAATCAACATTTGTGTTGTTTTCTTACAAAATGAGCCTCAATCTCACCCATGTTTGTGCCACCCCAACAACTTCAGAAATCTGACAGAGAGACAGAGGGTAAGGAAGGTTGTGTAAGTTCATGAAAATCAGGCAGTGAGGCACGAGGGACAGCCCAGGTGCTCGCAGAGCCTCGGGGCGGGGTGGAGCTCCGGCTTGCGTGAGCGGATACCGGACAGTCCCCACCAGGGAGGGAGACCTTCCCGCTGTCCGTGGCCCTTTGCTGCCCGCCTCTGTTTGCAATAAAACTGATTTTCAGTTCAAATTCAGTGGCACTTCGGGCAGAAGCAGCCCGGAGTGAGGTGCAGCTGCTCGTCTGCTTCCTGCAGAAACACAGCAAAAAAAACTTCAACAAATCCGAGCACTGCAGGTCAGGAAGCGTTTCCTCCTACCTGGGTTCCTCACATGTCCCGTTGTTTTCTTCCAACAAAAGCAGGGGAAAATGAGAATTCATTTGAATTTAATGCTAAAATACCTCCAAGAAGATGAAGCAGAAGGAATTGTCAGAAAGAGGGATAGGTGGAGATTAAAATGCTCCGGATCAGGAAGCGTTTCCTCCTACCTGGGTTCCTCACATGTCCCGTTGTTTTCTTCCAACAAAAGCAGGGGAAAATGAGAATTCATTTGAATTTAATGCTAAAATACCTCCAAGAAGATGAAGTTAGAAAGGGCGATAGGTGGAGATTAAAAACACTTTCTTTCTCTTGTTGTCCCTTGCACACACATTTTACATATCCATAGCCTGATCCTGTGCTATACAGGAAAATAAATTGTAAAGGAGACAATAAAAATCAAGATGAAAAGAGGGGAAAAAAAAGAGGATGAGTCAGGTCTGCTGTGCTTATCTGAGCCGAGGGGGAGCCTGCCTGGTGCTCCTGACAGAATTTTTCAGGGAAGATAATGCGCTGGGTTGATGGCAGTTTACGAGATAGACTTGGAGGGGTATGAAAATTGCTGGTAGGTGCTTGAATGGCTCCGACCGCACCGAGTGAATTGGAGTTGAGTCGCAACAATTTCCCTAAAGCTGTGCAGATTAACATAAAAATAACCGAGGAAGTCCAATCTCTGAATTTTTATCTGCTTCAGCTGAGAGTCAAATGGGGGCATTACAGAAGTGCCATCCATTTGAATCGATTGTCGCTGCTGCTCTTGTGGAAAGGCTGCATCTGCGTTTATTGATAACGCCGTTGAGGTGCTTAGAAACACGAGTGTGTTGGGTTTATTTTCCCTTTAGTAACTTATTCTTGTTTCTGGCATTTTGTTAAGATATTTTTTAAGTTCTGGTCCCCTCTGGAGATCTCCGCTGAGCAGAGCATCGGTAACAGAGATGCTCTGAGTATCTTTTCTCCGGGAGTTTGCCACAAACCTGAATCTGTTTCAAATATTTCTTGTAAATTTTAAGGTGATTTTATTTGCTGAGATGAAGAAGAGAATCTAGAAATTGTGATTTACCAACCTTCTAGCGAGGAGGTGCAGCTAGGGTGCTTTTTGTCTTTCTGGGTTCAACCACATCAGCTGAAATGCAAATTTAGTGGCCAAAACTTCCTGTTGATCTCCATCGCGCCATCACTTCACCCATTTCACTTCCTCTGCTGCTCTGCTGCTCCCTGCCTGCACAGAGGGGATATAAAATCAGTCTCACACACCTTAGAGAAGTGACTTTATCTATGAAGTTTCAGGTTTGGGGATGAGTGGTTTAGGTTTTAGATGTGTCCTACTGTGGAAGAAACACGAGGGAAATTCCAGCTGCTGTCACTGGGAGCCTTGAATTTCAGCCTTGTGCTCCTCTGCTTTGAAAAATCGCTTTTTCAGGGATTTTTGCTGTTGTCCTCATCTCTACCAACAGTTCCTGCACCTGAGGAGGTGGCTGTGAGGATTGGTCACTGGGTTTGGAGCTCTCTGAGGATGGCACGTGGTGTCTGACAGCTCAGTGTTTATTAATGCCGTGGGTTAATAAGATGAGGATGTTTCACAGCTGAGCCCAGTGAGTCGCAGTGGGTTTTGTTTCTCTGATCTCCCCCAGCTGTTCCAGCTGTGCCACCCTCATTACCTGGCCCGTCCCTCCTGATCCGTGAGCCTTCCCTCTCCTCCAGCAGGCTCCGCTTCCCCTGGCCTCCTGCCACGGCGCATGCCAAGTTTAAATCTGGTTCTGTGTTTCTGGCTCTGTTCCTTCCAAATGTTTTCAGTTTTTCTTGGCTTCGGCTGATCCCCGTGGCATCTTTTTATGATGCACTTTATTCTACTGCTTCGAGTGCAATAACACTCCTAAAGTTCAGTCTATCTTTAATTATAAAGATTAAAAAAAAAAAATAAAAAGGCAGAGCGTGGCGTTGTTCTGTCGCCGGTGGGAGAAAGGGAGGATTGTTCTTGATCTCTAGATTTGATTGAATTTAAATCTGGACGTACGTGGTGGTTTTAGTGGAACTTTGCTGTAATTGGAAGGGCAAATTATTGTTTGCTCTTGCACCCTCGGGAGCCAACGCTGGTATCGATTAAACACAAGCGTTGCCACGTGCAGGAGGATCTCAGAGTGCTCCAGGACTGGTGAAAACAAAGTGTTTAATGAAGTCGTTTTCTGCCACTTTTCATTTTACTTACTTCATTTTACGTGTGCGCCGGCTCTTCCTTTGCATGGGAGTAGAAATTAATTTTGTTTCAAGTTCTGGGAACCTGAAGACACGCTGTATAGGTAGAAATTTGGTTCTATTTATAGGTTGCAGAACTCCTTTGTACAACAAACCAGTTTGTTTTAATTCAAACTACGTATTCAGCACGTTTAGCTCGATTTTATTTAACTACAAGTTCAACATGCCTTTTTCATTGTTTTTTAAATTTGTGACATCAAGCCTAAGTACAATGGAAAAGTCAGGCTCGTCATTAAGAAACTTCGTTTTTAACATCAAATGTGTTGACTTGCATAGTTTGTTAATTTTTACAGATGCCCAAATGTAAAAATAGGACAGCTTTGCAGCTCAGGCAAAGGCCTGATTTACGGAGAAATATGCCTTTGTTGTTCTCCACCAGCAAAAATCAGCCTTTCATTAAAGAAAAAAATAAAAAAAACCCAAAAATGCAAAGCAAGAGAGTTTAAATCAACCCAAATGGAAGTATTTTGCTCCTGTTTTGCATCAATAAATCCCGTAGTAAAGGCAGGATGGCTGAAGAAGGATTGGCGGGCGAGTTAGCAATGGTTTTCCTCACGGACTGGTCTCAAGGCTGGTGTTAATCAAGGTATTGACTAATGATAGAGCAGAAATTAATGAGGTTTGGAGGTGTCCTGAAAAGAGGAAAAACAGGAGATCCCAGGAGAAGAGTGATGGAGTTTGAGACTATTCGTCTGTAAGCAAATGGGAGTTCTTGTAACGCAAACCCTGACAGAAAGCTGGGGGCTCTGTGCGGGAATCGGGATGTGTGAATCAAGCACGGGATAATTCTGATGTGCTGATGATAAAGATACATTCTGGGATCACATTTGTCAGCTGAATTATTCCCAAAAGTAACGAGGAAATGCGAATGCCACTGCAACAGGTTTTAGTGAGGCGTTGCTTAAAATGCTCTCTGCATTCCTCGTCCATGGGAAAAAGATTGATTCCAGCTGGAAAAGGTGCAGGGGAGGGCATCTGCTAGAAATGATCTGGAGAGCAGGGAATCTGCTTCCCGAAATGATTAAAGGAACCTGGATGACAAAAAAAAAAAAAAGGCAGAGAAAAAATTAGATTCCGTCTCTATAAATACACTGGTGTGAATACCAGAGAGGGAGAAGAGTTCTTTAAAGTTAAATGACAATTCTGGCACAAGAACAAAAGGCTCTGAAAAAAAGTTGAGGCTGGAAAAGAGCAGAACAGCTTCAAACCGAGGGAGGTGCTTGAAAAGCCTTCTAATGGGAATCGTGTAAAGGGCTAAAAAGCTGATTACTGTGAAGATGGAGCCTGATAAATATATTAATGGGATTATGCAATGGGGTTGGCTGCAGTGTTAAGGGATCAGGCTCTGGATTTCCGCTCCTGCGCTTTTGCAAATACACTTAAGACTCCTGCAGGTATGGAAGAAAAAAAACCGTGGAAGGTTTGCATTTTAAGAAATATTTTCATTGTGATTCAGATTGGAGTGGGCTTCTCTGTTTCTAAGACACTGAGTGGAAAGGTGGAAAGGAGGAAGCACCTTCTGAGCTGGGAAAAAGCAGCAGCTGCCTCCTGCTTCCTTATTTTAGGGGTCGGTTTTGGAGGCAGGCCTGTGCTCCTTAGATACCTATTTTTTAAATTTTAAAGCCTTTTGTATAGTAAAGTCAGGCCCTGAAATAGCTTGTGCTCAAAACGCTGACAATTATTTATTGTTATTTCTCACTGTAAGACGCTTTTTTTTGAAAAACCTGCAGCACTTAGGGCAGGCGAGTGTTTATTATCGATCCCGGCGTTCTCGTTATCGATCCCCGTTTTCCCCATCTGCAAACAGCCCCCACATTTCTGGCTGCTTTGCTAAAATCCCAATAAATACGACCGAGTGGGTTTTTTGTCAGAAAGCTGTGGTTTTTTTATCAAAAACGAGTGCCAGGCTGTTTTGGCACGGTGTAACTTTGATTTCACGGGCACTTTGTGCTCGGTGTTGATTCAGCTTCAGTTCTCCAGTCTCGCCTGCCATTGAGAGCTGAGCCTTCGCCATCCTCCATCCTCAGGCAGGGAGGTTCTGCCTGGAGGTGTCCGTGATTCCAGAGGACACTGGAGCTCCAGACGCACTTCCAGAGGTGGCTGTGGCATGTCAGAGCTCACCCTCCCTTCACCCCTACTCTCTTCACTCACCAGCAGCATCTCCATTCATCCTGGGCCTTGACCCTGCCTATCTCCAATCGCCAGCGTGTTCTCCTCGCTTCCCACGTGCGCTCCTTGTTCGCTTTCTCCATTCAGGATGCAAATGGCAGATGCTTTTTTGCTTTTTTTAGGTTTCAAGGTCTTCTCCTCTGAGCTTTTCAGCCATTCAGCCTCTCAAACTAGTGCGCTTAATTACCTCAACTTTTTGAAACTGAAAACCTCGCAGACCTGCTTTTATTTTGCTTAAAGTGAGTCAATTTGTGGGAAATAGGCTTGAATTGAGTGATCACAGGCGGCTTTTGTTGCAGCATCCTCGCTATTTGCCAAAAGCCTCCCGCAGAATCACCTCTCGTTTGCTCAGCGCCCGTTTTGTTCAGAGGTCTGTTGGCTCTTACATCCCCGACTTACAGGGCCCCACTGTTAGTATTTGTTCTTCCTTTCTCTATCTGGAATTTAAGACTCCCTTATCAGCCGGTTCCTCGGAGTATTTCTCTTTCTCTCCAGTCATTTCTAAAAGCTCTAAACTCGGCGGTGGGGTCTCCAGCGGACCTCTAGCACAATCCCAGCAGACAGCCTTTTACAAGCCTTTTCCCAAAGTGACTTTAATCCACAGCGATCGTTTCATGCCTGCTATCGCTTTGGATTCCCGGCAAACACAGATGATTCAGCCGGCTCACGGAAAGAGCCGCGGAACAAACGTCCCAAACGATTATTGAAATGGAGTTTTGGGGGAGTGGATTTGGGGTGACCACGGGTAGTGTCTCCCATGGGGGGTTTTGAGGGTGGGTGTTTTCCCCAGCCGCCTGCAGACGTGTTTCCCAGCTGCATTTACCGCATGACGATGATAATTTCTAACAGATTGTTTTCCTGACGAGGAAGATTTCTCCCTGGTTTTACATTGTGGGAGCTGAACCTGAGGACAAACGGAACAGCTGGCTTAAACACACACAGGTCTGCGTGAGGAGTCTGCGCTCCCCCAATCGTTTCAAGCACTCTCAGCAATCTGGCAGCTTGTCAAGGCCCCTCGGATTGTGGGGACTCGAGGGTGAGCTGAAGTGCTGGAGCATCGCAGCCTCGAGTCTGGTAGCCTGCTGCAACAAAGCACCCGCTGAAAACGATGCTTTTGTACTTCACCCAACTGCTTGGTTCGCAGTCACTTTTAATTTAAGTTTAGACAGCGCTGAGTGCTTAATTAAACAACAACAAAAAAAGTGCTTTTGGTAGACAAGAGTGTAATGCCCGAGCTATGCCGCAGTTGCAATATGTAGGTGTTTGGGGATCGTGTTATAGACAAGCAAAATGATTGTTGCTTTTTAAATTCTGTTTAAATTTAGTTCCAATGATGGAATATTTAGCAGAGCAGAATAAGCTGATGCTTGCCAGCTTTCTCATACCAGTGGTTGCCAGATGTGTCTGTATTTAGAACCCCACCATCTGTTCCAGGGTGGAGTTTGGGGCTCGTCGAGGTATTTGGATGTGTCCTCTTCCTTGGGTATCTCTGGAAAACTTCAAAGCATCTGTGCTGAGATGAAGGGGAAGCATGGTTAGCTGTAATGCTCCAGGAATCCAAGGGAATTTTCCAGAAAAGCCGCGGATTCCTCGGTGCAGCAGGGCTTGGAAGGGGAAGGAGCCTCAAGGAAAGAGGCAGCGCTGGTATTTTGTGCCGTTCCTCAGCCAGTGCCAAGAGCCAGGCGGAGTTTTGCTTGGCTGTCACCGGGCTGGGCTGCTGCTTCCTGCTTTGGACTCCGTCTTTCTTAGGAGCCCACGAAATTTCCAGGAGTATTGCAACATGGAAACCTCTTAATGGGATTTTTAAAAATTATTTCTATAGATGAATTCTATTTAGGTATGTTTCAGATAATTTTTTTTTTATTCTGGATTGGTGTAGAATTCCTGTGAGCTGTTACAGAATGGGAACTGCTCTACCTTTACCTGCTCCCACCATGTCCAGCTCCACCAAAGCCCGGAGTGACCAATCACACTGAAATTCATTTGTGGTCCTTTTGGGGATGGGAAAACCATATTTTGGTCAACTAACTACTTGTGGAAAATACTCACCTAGTGCTGGTGACAGCCTTTGGTTGATAGTGATCTTTCTCTACCCATCCGGTATCTCATGGTTTATTTCACTGTCCTCATCTCTCAGAACTGAAATAATTGTTGCTGAAACAGGAAAATCAGCCTTTTAGAAAGGTTCTTGTGAAGAAAAGAACACAGAGTGGTTATGTATGGTTTTATAAACAAAGCATTGTGGTAATGGGGTTGGAACGAGGTGATCGTTAAGATCCCTTCCAACCCAAACCGCTCTGTGATTCTGTGATAATACAGTAATTTAATTAATTTATCTAGAATGTCTGTTCTTAATCAAGCATGCGGTGGTGCAATTCGACACACTCAGAGTATGATCCATAACATTCCACCCCAAACAAAATCTTCTACTCCTCTTCCTACCAGCGATTTTTCTTTTACGAAATCAGGTAAAATAAAAACAGTGAGTGTGCCCTCATTAGCGAGGGAACAGGCATTTCTTTTCCTCATCCCATTTAAGCACCAGGCAGTGTCCTCCAGCATCTTGCCAAAAGCTTCCACCGCTTTTATGAGCTTATTTTCTTTTGCCACCAGGAGCTGGCTCCTCCGTGCAGGATGCTGACAGCTCATTGTGTTTGCTCTTTGCATCCCAGCTGGGGCTGCGCCGGGTCCAAAGCAGAATTAGGGTTTGGGAGGGAAAGCCTTTATGTCTGTGTGTCCCTTCCTGAGCTGACTTTTCCTCTCCTAGGCCTTTCCTTTCCCTCTCCTGGGTGTTTAATTTCATGTTCCAGCCCTCGCCGTGCTTTATGGCCAGCAGTGGGGTGTTTTGTTACAATACCCCTTGTGCCCGTGGGGTTTTCAAAGGGCTTTATTTCACTGTGCTGAGATGCCTTTACCTACCCCTGAAATGCAGCTCCTTAAGCTGCAAACCCTGACAGCTGCTCCAACAGCAGGAGCACGGCCAGGCCACTGCTTTTATGTCGTAAAGTAAGGGAAGAGAGAGAAAAAAAAAAATCCATATCCATTAAAAAAACTGCAGGGAAAATGTAAATTGTCAGAATATAATTACCTAAACTGGAGTTTGGCCAGCATTCCAGGTTAACATTTCCTCTCGTGAAGCCGTGGGGTACCTGGTGGCCAAAAGCAGTCGGAGCCTCAGCAGGATTAAAAACTGAGCGTTGCTGTGTAGCTGCTCCGTGGTGGCTGAGAGATGTAGATAATCTATTTAGCACCTACAGCACCCTGGGGCTAAAAAGTGGCTGAATCCTATGAAATCCGAAAGGAGTGTCTGAGGTTAAGAGTGCGGTCTGAAAACATTCCGCGGAACTTGTAAAACCCGCAGATGGTCCGACCTTGGTTCCGTCTCCTGTGGAAGGGAGGAGAAGGAGATTAAAAGAGATGTACCAGAAGGATTGCAGCAGGGAAAAGATGGAAGCTCGGGGCACTCCCCCCCTCCTCCATCGCTGTTCCATGTTTTTCCAAGGTTTATTTCAGGCCATGGAAGTGTGCCACGGAAATGTGCATTAGCTGGTTCTGACACTCCTTAATACCTGCTTGCAGTGACTCAATGTAATTCCGAGCAGATTGGAGACACCGGGATGCAAGACAGGCTTGGCAGGAGGTGGGATGAGGAAGAAGGGATTTGGAGAGGACAAGGAAAAGAGGGACAGTTGGGAGCGTTTACGTGGAGAGAAGGACACAAAGGTGTGATGGCACTGACTGTGTTCAGCTGCAGCTGCCGAGTGTGACTTGAAAGGGAGGTTCCCAGCCTGACATGATGCAGAGCTGTGTAAAAAACTGGCTCTGTGAGCAGAATTCCAGGATGGTTTGGGTTGGAAGGGAACTTAAATCCCACCCAGTGCACCTCATTCCATGGGCAGGGACACCTTCCGCTATCCCAGTTTGTTCCAAACCCCGTCCAACCTGGCCTGGGACACTGCCAGGGATCCAGGGGCAGCCACAGCTTCTCTGGGAATTCTATTCCAGGGCCTCACCACCCTCGCAGGGAAGAATTTCTTCCTACAGGTTGAACAGAAGGCCAGGATCCGAGCTGCAGCTGCTTTTTAGGTGGCTTTGCTTTACAACTGTGCATTTCCCTAGATCAGGATTACTGTTTTTATTCCTCCACCCCGTCAGCTCCAGCTCAAGGTCACCGCGGAGTTTCAAAGTCTCCAGCAGGACTGGCACCGTGAATTGAGTCCGTTCCTTTGGGAAAACAGGCTCAGTGCTGATAGGACTAAAAGGCTTCTCCTTGCCAGGAAAGTGTCGGGCAACTTTATCTGCAACTTATTTTCTTGTTTAAACTATTATTAATCACAGGTTATAGACTCTGACCTTTAGGATCCGTTTCTGACGTGGAAATTTTATGCGTATATAAGAAAACAAAAGCCCAGATGGCAGAAAAGGTGGGAAATTGCATTTGAAGGCAGTAATTTTTCTTTTGGGATTAACAGAAGGCAGCAGAGCAGTGGATTTTTCACTCGGTGGAAGGGAAGCTGAAAACTCCTCTTTAATACCAATTCCTGTTAAGAGTAAGAAAGGGAGAACACACAGAGAAAGGGATTAAATCCAAAGGTGTCTCTGTCAATAAAATCTGTAACAGCCTTGATAGCGCTTCCTGAAAGGGAGGCTTGCCAGACCTGCTGCTGATCCTGACAGCTTGTTTCCTTTCGGGAGCTGGGAGAAGAATCGCTCTCCTGAGCTGTCCCTGAAGTGCACATTCTCCACTGGTGTTTCTTCCTCGGTGAGGACCTGAAAGAAACGATTGTCTCCCTATTTCCTCACGCAGAGCTCCAGGTAGATCAGGGTGGAATCCAAACCCACCCGAGCCGTGGCACAGTGGGAACAGATGTGTGTGGTAGGACAACGTGGGTGTGTTCAGTGATTCAAATGTTAATTTAGTCTTTATACCGTGCCGCAGTCATAGCCTTTTTTAAGTTTTCGCCCTGATAAAACACAAAAGTATCGTTTCCCCGAGCCTTTGAACCTGCAGTGCCTATTCCTGCCCTTCCGTACAGCACATTCCCTGCGGTGAGTTTGGGTTTTGTGTTTCTTATCAAAGGGCAGACCTGTGCCCCCGCCTCACCCCTCACTGGGTTTTCCTCTCAGAATAAAAGTTAGTTTCTCCTTGCATTCTTTACACGTGTGTAAATGACTGTTAAAAAGTGCAGAGAGGTGGAAAAGTGGTTTTTCGCCGTTTTGAAGTGCTCATGTTTTATTAAAGATGAGATTCCTGAAGCTTTGTGGCCAGAAACACATCTCCCTCTTTACTTCTGGAGATAAACCCCCATTTCTTCCTGTGAAAAACCCTCTAATTCCCCCAAAGTTGTCAGATTGTGTCTTTTTGGGGTGGGATTTGATTCCCATAGGTACGAATGCCTTTCATAGAGCTCCTAATATGTAAAATTAGAGTGCATAAATAGAGGACTGAACCTGTGTGACGTGGCTTCGTTGCGAGAAGATGCTGGCACCGCTCCCCCACCTTTATTTCTTCATTGCTTTTTTTGTTTCTCTCCTCTTTTGCTTCAGTTACCATCTGTTGCACGCTATGTTTGGCACTTGTCGCCGATTTCTACATAGTTCCTCTGACTTAACAACATGTACCCACTGATGCTGTTCACACCGACCCTCCAGCTTGGATCTGGATGTTATTTTGTAACAAACTCCAGACCATAGTGGTATTTTTAATCGGCTGATCAGTTTCCCACAACACAGTTATTTTCCTAACCCCTCTTGCCAGGAGGCACCTGAAGGTTTCTCAGGGGGTCAGCGGCAACCACTGCATCCACATTACCACAGGGCTGCGGCAAAACTGAGCTCCCCGGGGGCATCCTCGCGGGGTTTTGGGGGAAACACAGCACTGCATGGACTGTCTGAGCGCCGTGGGGATACTCCGGCAGGGCTTTAGGGGGATATAAAGGGTTATGTGCCTACGGGGCCGGGCTGCGGCCGCCCCTTCGAGGCAGCATCGGGCATTGCCAAAATGGCAGCCGCTCCGTGAGGGGAGCTGAGGGTGTGAGGGACGGGGGCGCGCGCCTGCTTTTTGGGCGGGAAAAGCGCCCCGGCGCAGTGCGCGTGCACAATGAGGGAGCCGAACCTGGGGCAGCTTCGTGTGTTCCCGGCAATTTCCGGAGGCGCGTCTCGCTTCTCCCCGCCCCTCCAACCCTTCGGGTATCTCCGCCCCTGCTTCGCTTATCTCCGCCCCCGCTTCGGCTATCTCCGCCCCCCCTTCGTTAAGTTCCGCCAGCACTTCGGCAACTTCCGCCGGTTCGGTCGGAAATGGCCGAAGACGTGCGAGACCCAGCGGTTTAAGGGGAGAAGACCGGCCGGCTTCTCGGAATAAACCAACTGCGTCCGGCCCGTGGGGGGGGGGAGCAGGGGAGGGCGGACGGAGCGGGAAGACGGGGCAGCGGCTACGGCTCCCCCCCCAGCCACTCGCGGCTCCGCCGGGAGGGCGAACTGAGGGCGCCGAGAGGTAGGAGCGGACCGTACCACGCACGGGGAGAGGGGGGAGGAAGGTGGGAGAGCGGTAACACCCCCCCGGAGCACCCCCCCCGCGGCAGCCCGTGGGGCTGGGTAAGGCGGGAATGGTACAGTCCGGGGGAAGCCCCCTGGAGCGGCGGCGTGAGGGGGGGGCTCGGCTGGGGCGTCCCTGAGGGGCAGGAGGGGGGCGCGGGGTCCCTGAGGGCCGGGGGAGCTGTGAGCGGGGGTCCCTCAGGGCTGGGGGCACGGTGGAGAGAGGTTCCTGAGAGCTGGGGGTCGCCCAGGGATGGGGGTCTGTGAGGGGGTCCCTCAGGGCTGGGGTCTGTAAAGGGGTCCCTAAGGGCTGGGGTGGTCCCTCAGGGATGGAGGTTTGTGAGGGGGGCCCCTCAGGGCCGGGGGGGTCCCTCAGGGCTGAGGGTTTGTGAGGGGCTCTCTCAGGGCTGGGGGTTCCTTCAGGGCTGGTGAGGCTGTCAAGGGGGTCCCTCACCTCAGCGTGAGAGGCTTTGTGAGGATGCCACACTGCAAATGGGGACCCCCACAAGGCTGGGGCAGTCCTGTTTCAGTCCGTTAGGGCTGGGGGGCAGTGAGAGGGTCCCTCACAGCATGCGGGGCGTTGTGGGGGTCTCACAGAGTGGGGGACGCTGCGGAGGGGTCCCCACAGGGCTGGGGACCCTCATGGCTGGAGGATGTGGTGGTGCCCAGGTGCTGCTGACAGACTCCAGCCTTCCTGCCTGTCCTCCCTCCTGCATCCACCAAGGATCCTGAGACCCCCTTGTCTCGCCTTTTGGGCACTGTCACGTCCCCCTGGCTGTGCAGCCCAATTTCTGCTGCCCCGAGGCAGTGCCTGAGTCGTGCTCCCTGTGGTTCTTGCTGAAGTTCTGCCTTGTGAGGTGGTGAGGACAGCAAGGACAAGGCTGCCGTCGCTCTGGGCTTCTCAGCGTGGCTGGTTTTGTGCTGCTGTGAGTTATTTGCTGAAGTTGAGGTCTGTTATTATTTTTTTTCCCAGCTGTTTTCCCCACATGAGGTCTCTTCTTGCTCAAAAAACGCCGGGGTCTTTTGCTTTTTACCAACAATTTTACCAGTGTAGCAATAATAACTTACAGCCGACAGGCTAATGCCCCGCTACGCTGGTCCAAACCCAAACAATTTGGAGCCTGAAGGGGCTGGAAATGGTTCAAGTGGTATTAAGGATTCACGGAGATGCTGAGAAGCACTTTAGATACTCTGTTGCTGTGTGCGTGTGTTCAAATCCAAACATTGACCAGTTTCTGACCTTTTGTTGCTTTGCCTGAGCCTGGTAGATCGCGTATGTTGATATCATGGTAAGTTGCCTTTAAAGTGCCTGGGTTTCTTGTGCTCATGTGTGTGAAGATTAAGTAACTTTGTTTCCTGGGAGCAGCGTCACATGCAGGTGATTATCTCAGATATTTCTGTTCTCATGGAGGAATCTATGATATCCAAGATAGTAACATCTCCGAACGTGGGTTGTCGGCGTTTTATCAAGCACTGAGTAATCTTAACCTCGTTTCTATGCAGAAATAGCACCAGAAATGAACTGCAGCTTGATTATGTGATGATGGGGAGGAGAGATTCATCTCCCCCTGACAAATCCCTTAACTTCGTGCGCCATCTGAGAGCCCAGTTGTTACATGCGGTGTTATCTGCGCCCACTCAGGGCTCTGGGAGGCCTCTCCTTTTCCATTTTTCCATCCAGAAATGGGAGCTCGCATGGGTTCAGCGCAGTGTTCAGGGGTTCTGCAGCTGGGGATAACTGACTGCCTTCATTGCGCGGGTTTTTCCGGCAGCTCAGCCGTGGTACAGACAGTTCTTGAACTTCTCGCCGTCTTGTTGCAGAAGGGCAGTCCAGAGCAGTTTTCTGGAATTCTCTGATTGTTCAAGTGGGGACTGTTAGCTCTCGTGTTTGTTTACACGTGAGGATGGATTTTGGCAGTTGTCAAGTCGGGGCAGAAGCAGCAAATGCAGGGAACGAGTAAAACATGAATTGTTGAATTGCCTTCACTTAGGCTGTGTCTCAACAACACACAGCAAAACCGGGGGGTTGTTTGTGTGCTGTTCAGACGGGCTGGGAGAGATCATCATCATCTTCCTTTGAATATTTGTGGATTTCTGGCACTGTTTAGCTGATGAGTTGGATGTTGTTGATGCATTCCCAAGTTTTATTTGCTCACAGGGAGCCAGAGCTCTTCCTGAGCTTGCTCTCCGTGCCTATTAATTCTTGAAATGCCACGCCACCTTCAGCTTAAGCTTTTAGAGTTTATCTCCCTCCTTCTGGCCGTGTGCATTTGTTCTTTTTTTTCCTTCCAGCCTCTGTTGCCTGATTTTTGTCTCCTTGCTCTTTGGCTCCTGTCGCCTCTCCCAGTCGCCGTGCCTGTTTTCCCAGGGCATTCCTCCTGCTGCCCACAGTAATGTTTGCACCAGGCTGCGAGTTGCAGCTCACCACAGATGTTACCTGGCTGATGCCAAGATCACGGCAGCCCTTTGGGAATCGGTTCCTGGTCCAGAGATAATTTTTCTGCTCTGGGAAACAGAAACAGTGAACTGGAAGGGACTTTGTGGTCATTGGCTCCTGTCTCCTCACCAGAGATTTTTGCTGTGATCTGTGCTAAATACATTTATTTTTTGAGAGGGAGCAGACTCCCTACAGCTGCCCCTAACTCTGGGATTTTAACTCAGAGTGGGATATTTGATGTGTCTCTTAACGAGCGAAACCCAGAGCGGGATTCCTATGTCTCAACCACCCAAGAAGCAAAATATTTGGGGTTTTTTGTTTGTTTTCACGTGAAAAAGGCAATTGCAACTCGTAGGCATGTTTAGATTCGCCGCTCTGCGCCGAAAAGACACGGATCTGTGCTGCTGTGTGGCTTGGCAGCGGGGAAAACATTCCCATGGGATTTGGGGGATGCGGCTGGGACTGACAATTGTCTCCTACAAGCCATCCTGACACGAGTATGAGCTGCAGTTGTGTGGCTGCAATTTAGACAAATCCTCAAAAGCAGAGTTTTCCTCTCGGAGAACGCTTGAAAATGCAGTTTTTACCGGGGTTTGTCGCGGTTGAGTTTGGCTCCCGCCGCGCACAGCCGGCTGTTCGTCACATGCAAATCGTGGTGGTGCATGCTGCCTGAGAAGAGGTGCAAAGCCAGTTTGAGGTTTTTGGGGTTTGTTTGGGAGGGATAAAGACGGAATCATGTGCAGCTCATCGATCCCGGGGCTGCCTGGGCGTAGGAAGCCTCGAGCACCCGGCCCACCAGGTACATTGATGTTATTACAGCACTTGCAGGGCCAGTTTTGAAGTGCAAATTGAAATCCCGTTGCTGTGAAGTCACTGCTGTTTGTTAATTGATGGTCTGACTAATCCATCCCGGATGAAAGAGGGCAGGTTTAGGTTAGATTTTGGGAAGGAATTCTGCGCTGGGAGGGTGGTGAGGCCCTGGAATGGAATTCCCAGAGAAGCTGTGGCTGCCCCTGGATCCCTGGGAGTGTCCAAGGCCAGGCTGCAGCACCCTGGGATAGTGGGAGGTGTCCCTGCCCACGGCAGGGGGTGGAGTGGAATGGGATTTAAGTTCCCTTCCAACCCCAATCATTCTGGGATTTGATGATCTCTCCCTGCTAATTGGTGGTAAGTGGATAATGGTTTCTCAGGGCTATGTTGACATAACCAATAACGCTACAAAGTGACCTGTCCCTCATGGGTAAAATCGAATGAAATACAGAAAATTGAGTCTTATAAATCAATCAAATCAATCCTTTATGGGTTTTTTTTTTTTTTGGGTGTGACAGAACCCCAAACCTCCGAACCAGCAGTTAATCCATAGCCACTAATGGACATAAGGAGTATTTTAAAGCACATATTTTTAACGAGCCTCAGGATTTCTGCTCTTACACTCAGTTTCTTAAATGGTTGGAATCCCGTTGCCTGGAGCCAGGGTTTGTTTTTTCTCTGCTATCCTCTGCACTTTCCCCACGAATTTTGGCGCATTAAGAAAATGTGCCACTTTCCTAATGCAAATGCCTGCCTGAGAGTAGTATCAGAACACGGGATTAACCCACAGACTCTGAGAAACACTTCCGAGCTTCCTCAGACAGAAAATGTCTCAGACAGAAACATTTCCCAGTGCACAAGTAGCATTTTTATTCCCCTACTTTGCACAGTGCCCAGCTGCTTGGTCTTTTACCCGTCTTGTCTCATAAAATGCTTTCTTTTGTGGCTCAAAATACCTCCAGGTGTATTCTCACGTGACTTTAATCTTGGGGACAGCGGCAGTGCAGGCAGCCCGGGCTTTGTTTTCCGTCCTGTTGTGTTTCGGTCCCGGCGTTGTTTGGAGTGTGCATTCCAACATCAGCCCCTGGATGAGCCTGTTCAGAGCTGCCCTTCAGCGTCACAAAGTCACCTCAAATCTGTGCCGGAATATTGGGCACCGATGGATTCATCTGGAAGTGAGTTCTGTTTCCTTGAAGGCCACAGTGCCACGGAGCAGGAAATGCACGGCTCTGCACGTGCGCTGCCTTCCTCAGGGAACTCTTCCTGACAGGTTGGGTACCAGTCAGAGAGGTGATGAATTCAAGTTTTGATATTTAATGTGGAAATTAGCTTATTAAAGCAATACAATTAAAACCGCCCAACATCCTCCATTACACTGTCCCATCACCACATCTCCAATCCCACCGTGAAGGGAAGCTTTCCTTCTCCCCACCCCGTACGTACCCCGCCTTCCGGGCCTGGATTTGAAGGAACCGAGCGCGTCACCCAACGTGGGAGAGGCTTCTTTATCTTCCCCACCCATGCTCTGAAGCCTCCGCGCCGCGCGTGACGCGGGAGCCGCGATCCGCGCGCGCCTTTCGGCGTTTCTATTACGGGCGCGGGGAAGTCATTAGCGCTGCGGGTCTGCTCTGCGTGGGCACTTAGTGGGAGAAGCGATGTGTTCTGGATGGTGTTGGCGTGGAGTGGAGGATACGCCGTGGAGTGCTGCTGACACGCAGATGATGCCTGGGAAAGGTTGGCATGGAAGCGTTGCGGCTTGTGACAAGAAGAAGCTGCCAAACAAGCAGGGAGCTTCGGAGCTGAGAGCGGAGCCTAAATATACAGAGCAGCGCCGTGAGCCTCCCTCTGAGGGGTCTGTGGAGTGAAAACAACAGTCATGAATTCCCTGCCAGAGCCTTGCTGTCTGCAGGGAAACTTGAGAGGGTCTGCAAGGGAAGTAGAAATCTTTGATACAAGTGCAGTAGCGGCATCAGAGCTGTGATGTGTGACCGGCAGGAGCCAGGACAGCGTGACCCCGTCTTCCTCGTTCAGAGGAATTTGCTGGCCATGTGGTTCAGGAGCCCACTGACCCCCAGAAATGCACTGAACATCTCACAATATGTCAGGGAATTAATAAAGGTAGCACTTCCACAGCAAATAGGAAGGAAAACAACCAACCCATGCATTGCTTGGCTAACATATTTCTTTCCCTAGGCATCCCTCCTGGGAAGAGCTCGGTGCTTGTAAATGAACCCGCCGCCTACCTTGTGTACCTTCATTTCCATGTGGGGCTTGAGGAGGAGCCGGCTATCGGAAAAGCAGCCAGGGATGGATGTCTTGGAAAGCTGCCACTAATTACTGTGGCGTCTGACAATTAGCTGTTAAACCTTTCCTCGCAAAGTTACCAACTGGTGCAGGCCGAAACAAAACCAAGGACCTGGAGAAAGGGGAGAGATGTCCTTGAGTGGTGAGCTTGTAGGGTGGTTGTTAAAAGCAGAAGGTGGAGTTGATTCTGATGTGGTTCCCTTCCGGCAGAGCAGGTCAGATCTGATGGACCCAGAAGCATTTTGGGTTTTTTGCTGCTGGGCTCTGTCGAGGTCTGCAAACTTCTTACACTTCTCACCTTTAAAGCAGGTTTGGGAAAGCTGTAAACCAGTAGCATCTACAAAGTGTCATTGGTGATGTTGATCCGAGAGTTTTTAACAAGAATCAAGATGTAATAATAAAAAAAAAGATTCGAAGAAATCTTGCAGTTGGTTTCTCGCATTTGCCTCCGGGGTCTTCTGACGCCGTTTTTCGCTTTGTGGCAATGATGAATAGCACCAAGGCTTTTGCAAAGTGTCTCAAGGGTGTAGTTAGCGAGGAGTGACGATTCAGCTGGAGCTGGCAGGTATCTCAGGGTTTTTGTACAGAAGCTGATTTCCCCCTGGCCCCTCAGGCATCGGACCCGCTCTTTCTCTGGAAATGACTTTTACTTTACTGGGACAATGATGATTTTGATTACAGAATTGTTTCTCCCTTGTCAAACGAGATGTCTGGGAGGAGGTTTTTGCATCCACTGAGTGTTTCACTGAGCTTGCGTTTCAGGTGGCAATGCCAGGGGTGGTTTATACCAGCATGACCCAGGCTTTGCTCTGACTTGTGTCTCTGTGCAATTCCGTTGCCTGGGAAGGAGTGACCTGGAATCTCCAGACAGATCTGGCGCCTGTTTCCGTGCGCGTCTCCGATCTCTGCTGCGTGCACCGACACGCGAGCCTTGGGTTACGGCGGCTCTCCCTGGGACAGAAAGCGGCAGCTGTTCAGCAAATGCGGTGGAGCGAGCGTTATAAAAAGAACCAAGGCGAATTTCCTCTTCTCAAAACCCATTAAAGCAGGAGCAGTGCTGGGAGTGCTGCTTGTGAGCTTGGTGTTCCAGTGCAGGGGAGTCTCGCTTGGACACTTCGCTGTCCCTGTACCTATTCTTAGGTAAAAATGTTGTGTGTGCATCCAGAGACCTCCCCATTCAGGCTGTTTGTGCGGAGGCTTTTGAGGAGAGAGGGGATTATAGCCAAGCTTTTCTGCCACCTCCTCCTGCTTCTGTGCTTTATAACTGCTCAGGAAATACAGGTTAACGTTTCCATAGTATCTGAGTGTACCGCGGAGTGCCTGTGATGCAGGGGAACGCTGCCTGCTGCTTGTTGACACTGGCCTTTGCGTTTGAGATTTGTGACACGGTTGAACTGATTTCATAGCTGGGGTGGCCTTGGTCTCTCTCGCAGCTCTGCAGTCCCTGTCTTTCATGTGGTGCCTCAGCGAAGGGATTCAGTTTGAAAATCCAACAGCAAAATGTTTGCTTGAGGGATTTTTGGTAGGAGGTGAGGGGTCCCCTTAGTGACAGGGAGCACAAGGCAGGGACTGGTGCCCTGGGAGGTTTCACGCAGGAGTGTCCTTGGAGGGGGATCAGAGAATAATTTAGATTGGAAAAGCGCTCGGAGATGGAATCCAACCATCCCCCAGCACTGCCAAGGCCACCACTGCCCGATGTCCCCAAGTGCCACATCCACACGGCTTCTAAATCCCTCCAGGGATGGGGATTCCACCACTGCTCTGGGGGCTGGACAATCCTGTAAGTGAAGAAATTCCTCTTAATATCCAACCTGGACCTCCTCTGGCATGATTTGAGATCATTCCCTGTGCTCCTGTCCCTGTTCCCTGGGAGCAGAGCCCGATCCCCCCGGCTGCCCCCTCCTGTCAGGGAGTTGTGCAGAGCCAGAAGGGCCCCCGGAGCCTCCTTTGCTCCAGGCTGAGCCCCTTTCCCAGCTCCCTCAGGAATTTTCCAGCCACTCCCCAGCTCCGTTCCCTGCCCTGGACACGCTCCAGCCCCTCCAGGGCTCTCTGTCAGGAGGGTCCCAGAGCTGTCCCCAGGCCTGGAGCTGCCCCAGCACCCTTTGATCCTCCCTGCAGCCCCAGAGCGCGCTCAGGACCGAGGAGGGTGATTTAATGAGGCGCCGGGACTCGCTGGAAAGGAACACGCTGAATGGACAAGAATAGTTGGCTGTTGATGTGACGGTGAAGGTCACCAGAATCAGATGCTCATTTTTCAGCTCCTCGTTGCTGCTGGGTGCAGCAGAGCTTTGTGCTGACTCAGGCAGTTCCTCTCAATGGGGCTGGAGTGGCACTGAGAGAAGAAAATGCCATGTTTTCAAGGCTCTTGGTAGTGAGACGACTGGAAAAATGTGTGTTGGGTACAGATTTTTCAGGCTTTGAGGCTTCTTTTTTCTTGCCTGACTTTCTACCCCTAGGTGTCCTAGCTGTGAGTTCTGCTTTTCTGTTTTGAGAAGTGAAATTAATAATCTCCCTCGCTTCCCGTCCAATGGGAAGGAATGTCTTCATCCTGGCCCAAAGCTGAGCTGCAGATGAGACCCATTTTGGGAACTGTGTTATGCAAAAAGCAGAGGAAGGGAAAACAAACAGTTCGCTATTCTCTTTGAAACGCAGTTCTAATGGTTCCTTGGCAATTCATGCAATTATTTCATCAGCTGCGTGATCCCTGGGATTATTATTCTTTACAGGTAATAACTGGAGCAGTAAAGTTATCTCGTAAATTGAAAAAAAAACCAACAAAAAAGAAGTGGCATATGTTGTTTGCCGTGCTGCATTTTGGTAATTGTTTGCAGTGACCTTTTGGAATCTCGGAGAGAAAATTTGTTTGCTTGACTTTCTCCCAGATCAGCTCCTGGCAATCTCGATACAGAGCGAGATTGAGTTGTTTGGGGTTTTTTAATTACATTCTGACAGCAAAGCCTGTTTTTCTGCGTGCATTACAGTCGTTGCTGTTTTTAAAGGTTAAGCTCTGTTTGACAAGACTTCCACAGATGAAGTTTTTGAAACTTTTTGGTGTGGTTGTTTGCTCGGGGTTTTTTTTTTGCAGCCAGAATTGCTTACTTGGGTATTGCTACAAAATAAATCTTTACTTATTTATTTCTTAATTTTTAAGGCGAAAATTCACGCTGTATTTTTGAACGTCTAGAGGCACGATGATGAAAGGCCTGTGGTTTTTTTTTTGTTGGTTTTATTTGTGGTTTTAGTTTGGTTTTGTGTTATTTTCTTTATTTGGGGGGTTTTCTTTGCTTTTTTGGGGGTTTTTTTTGGTCTTTTTCAGCTTTAGAGATTGTAATGTGATTAGATCATAGAACCTTGCCAGGTTTAGGGAGAGAAAACCAAGATTTTTGGGGTTTTTTTTACAAAGTTTTAGCAGAGCTCTTGTGAAATCTGGTTCCTCGATGTCACTGGGTTGTGGTCAGAGCCCACTGAGGGTTTGGTTTGGAGGAAGATGTCCAATATCTGAGGGCCTTGCTCCACACCAGCTCTGTCTGTGTGAAACCCGCTCTTCTCAGCGATGAGACCAACGCTTCTTCCTCTTCCCTTTCGAAAATTCTGGCATTTTTTCCCCACTTTAAAATCTGACAACTCTCGAGAGCGGAGGCTCAGAAAAACACGTTGTGTGAAATCTCTCAGCACTCAAGTACGAGTTTTCAGGAGAGCCCATTGCTCTGTGTGTTGTCTGGAGCTGCACTTAGGGAGGTTGTGAGAACCTGGTCCTTTAAAAACCAAAGAAAACTCCGGGAAAGCCGTGCCAAGAAGCAGGTGCTGCGAAATTCCGCTTCTGCCAAGCCTGGAGAAAATCGCAGTGGCGGAGATCGGCGTCTCTCGAGGGAAAATGAATCTCCAAAATGAGTGTCCGAGCTGGAACGAGACAACAGATGCCAAAAATACGGCCAGGAGCTCAGTTTGAAGCTGAGGCAGTTCCCCTTCCTCTCAGCCTGACCCCTCAGGATTGAAACCTGGAGTTGTTTTCATAAGGGACAGAAATGATTGGAACAATCAAAGCCACAGTGATCTGGAGCTGAGTGATTCCAGCCTCCTCATCAGGCGGGTTTTGCACATCCCAACTTGAACAAAAGTAGGCTTTTCATCCTTGGATCCCAACAGACAAACCTGAGGGGTTCCGTATTTCCTGCTAAATTCCAGATAAGATCTTTCTGCTGTTCGAACTTGCAAAGCAGTTTAGGTGTGTGCTTCCCTGCTCGCAGGGTTCCTGCAAAAAAAAAAAAAAAAGCTCGATCCACCGCTTCGTTTGGTTGAGTCTGTTTGGAATGAACAATGCTCCTCACGCTGTGAATACAAGAATGGTTTAGCTTCAAAAAAAAAAAATTAAAAAAACCTCCCCTGCAAACAGATGATGTAATGCCCAAGCTCCGTGTTTAAACAGTAGCTAATTTGCCAGGGGATAAACCAGGGTGAAATCTGTCAGGCTTTCTAATTTCCCACATTCACCAGAGCTTTGTTCTTTTTTGCTTTCAAATGCAGGGTACGTCTGTGTGTCCACGCTGTGTGGTTTCCTTCGGCTTCTGCGGCCACAGAGTTTGTCCAGGGGCAAGAAAAAACCTTGCTGTAAACCTTTTGTTGCTCTAAACCTCGATATGCATATTTTTCTGTTTTAAGTTTTGTTTTGTGACTGAATTAAAATCCCGAGCCGTCCCTTTGATGAGCTGCAGCACTGCTAGGTGGGGTTTATTCTGAATTTGGATCCTGTCTTTTCGCAGGCACGTTCCTTTGGCCGAGCAGGATTCACTCCCTGCAAGGTCCCCGGGGCGCTGCTGGGTGGGAGACTCCTTGTTCTGCAGCTGCTTTGGGCTGCCTGTGGATTGTTTACTCCGTGTTTTTTGGACTCTCCTGTCCCAGCCGGTTTTGTGCAAAACAAGGAACACTTAGTTTTCACATATTAAAAAAAAATAAAATTACACAAGCGGCTTTCTCTGCTGGTGGCAGCTCTGACCTGTGTAACGCTTTGACAGGAGGGGACTTTGGCTGGCAGGGCAAGAGGGAGGTTTGGATCAACACTCCCCTCCTCCTCCTCCCTGGGATGGTTTATTGGAATTTTTCACTGACCTATTCCCTTAATCCTCACTTTTGGCACCATTTCCCGGGGCTGGTGTAAGTGCAGGGCTTTGCCAGCCAGCAGCATGAACCAGGGCACACCACAGGGTTGGAGAGATCCAGGAGCCGCCTGTGCTGGCGGAGGAAGGAAGATGTGACATGAGAAATTGCAGTGACAGTTTAAGGAATTGCTTCCATCTTCTCGGGCTTTTTATATCAAAAAGCAAAAAATGCCCATCTTCGAACTTGGAGCAGCTTCATGTTGAAAGCTGACAGAATCTGGGGGGAAGCTCACAGAAATAAGGGGTAGGAAGCTGAGGAACTGCCCTGGTTTATTTTTTCCGTGGTTGAAAACCAGGAGTAGCGGGCCGCTTGCGGTTTATGGTGGAGTTGTGCTTGATCTGTGCTGTTTATTATGATTTTATTCCCCACACTCTGCTTGCTGGTTTGACTCCTTCCTCTTTGGTGTTGTTTTCCCATAAATCCTTTTCCTCAGAGTTTCCCTGCTCCCTGCCAGCTGTGGAGCAGCTGGGAAGACACCGGATGACACGAGCTGCTCCAAAGGACTGCTCGGCCATGGAGAGCCTGGATTTATCTGGAGCTCCTCAGTTGGGCTGCACCACCCCAAATCTCATGGTGGTGGGGATGTGTTGAGGAGCTGGGCTGCACACAAGGAGCCTTTTGTTTGCTCGCCTCAGCAGCCCTGCCTCTCTGAAAGCTGAGATGTTCCCGGGAATGCTGGTTGTTTCTCGGGAAGCTGGCCTGCTTTGGAGGGCTGGTCTCAGAAAACTGGGCCTTCTATCCCTAAACCCACTTTTTTTGATGACAGGAGGTCTCCAGCCAAAAGAAATCTGGTTATCTGGTGTTTTTCCCCCAAGCAGCAAGTCCTGCTGACTCTCATCCTCTGCTACATCTGTTCTGGTGGGCACGATGAGCTGAATTCAAATAAATGGTAGCATTTGTTAAATATCTGTCAAATATTGACTTAGTCCGTAGGGTGAGCTGACGAAGCTGAAACGAACGGTGTAATTCCAGCTTGGCTGGCACACGTGTGCAGGCAGTTTCATTGCAGGTGGCAGAGGAAATTAAGATCTTACCTTGATTCCATCTCAAGAGGGAGGAAAGAGAAGCCTTGGGCTTATATGGCAGCAAGGAAAGACTCCATGGAGACGCAGAGGGGGAGTGTTTGTGAAGATATCGAGGGTGATAAAAGCTCTTCCCAATGAGTGAGGTCATGAGACAAAAATTGAGGAGCTGTTGTTGTTAACTGTGCGGTATTACAGATGTCATGAAATGATCTCCCGCGTTCTGGGCCCTTGCCATACCCCTGGGATAATTTTTCTAAATCTGTTGGAAATGAGATCCAAAAAAAAAAAAAAAAAAAGAGAGAATCTGGCTGGTTGAGGTTTTGGCACCGATCAGCAGCCTCAGTGCTGGTATCTGCTGGCTTTGTGTGTTCACCTCTGCAGGTGAACAACTCCACACATTCCCGAGGCGCTGCTGCTGCAAAATGACAAAGCCCTGACACCTCCAAGCAGGCAGAGAAATGGAGATGCAGGGAGGTGTCTGAAGGGATCCGAGTGATCCAAACGAGCTCATGGCAGAGCTGGAGCTAAACCACGCAGCTTCCCTTGTGTTTCAGAGCCTCTCCTCCCAGCTCCTGGGAAGCTCGTGGGGTTTTGGAGGTTATTTTCCAGAGGTTTGTTGCTGCCATAAATGAATCTTGGGATTCAAAATGATAAAGATGCTACTTGAGTGACTGCAGGGATCTCAGGGCTGGTACAGTGGATCTGGTGGAAGTTTATGTAAATGGGGAGCTCATGAGTTGCTTTTTTTTTTTTAAACATCTTTTTTCTTTTCGCCCCCCCAAGTCTTTGCTGCAGGTAGTAAAGACCTCCATTGCGGCTTTCAGTTTTGTGGGAGCTTTGTGCTTAAAATCGATTGGTTCCTGGCTGATCTTCAACAGCCCGGAGAGCAAATGTAACGCAGCAAATTCATTATATGCTAAAATATTTATTGTGTTACGGTAAAGGTCACTGATGGCAGTGGAGGGCTCAGGAAGAGACAGTCCTGAATCTTCCCCAGGATGGTATCTGTCACCGCTCTCTTTTGAGAGCAGTGTCTTAAAAAGCACCTGGAATAATTTATCCCATGGTTCTGGAGGTACAAGTTTGGATCTTGTGTAGGTAAATAAACGACTGTGGCGCTGCATCTGAAAGCGAGCAGCTGTATTTAATTCTGTCGCGTGTACTCTCACAGGCAGACATTGAGGGCAGAGCAGGAAAGGAGTCTTAATTTAACCTTGTCCCTTTTTTTTGCTTGATTTAAGTAATTTGCAGAGTTGTAGAATAAAACCTCCACGATCTTATTTCTATTCCGGTCGTAGTAACCTGGAATTGCCAGCAATGCCCAAGGGCATTTTCGCTCCTACCTGTGTAGGAGTGAATTACTTGTGTAACATCATCTGGAGAGGCAGCAATGGAAAGGCTTCCCGGCAGTGAGGTGGGCTGTGACTTCCCTTCCCCGAACCTCGAAATGTCATTCAGCAAATGCATCCAGGGCTGCGAGGAACCTCTCAAACCCTCTCCACAGGTGGTGTGTGACTGTCCCCGCTGCAGGGCTGGGATGGTGTGGGATGCATCGCTGACCTATTTGCTGGTGGTTGTAGCATCTGGCTGGGATTAGTTCAGGCAGCTGATACCCAATCCACGCACGGGTTCGACGATTGGACACCGAGGAGCGTTTTGGAGCCCGGCCTTGCAAACACAGCTTGTTAATGGAGGCTGTGCTCGCTGGCAGGGCTGCCTTTCAAAGTCCTCCCCACGATATTCCAGCCTCTCTGGCTTCTCTCTGACTGCAGCCCTCGCTCTGTCTGCAGCTCCTCTGCCAGGCAGTGCCTGCCGGCCCGCACATTTGCCACCTGTGGCCACTCCTGTGGCTCTGAGGGGCTCTCTCCTCATCACACCGAGAGTTTTCCCAGTTGGGAGTGAGCGCTGGAGGGGCCGCGTTCGTTGTTGGGTGTCACAGGCGAGCTCTTCGCCTGAGTGCTCATTTCAGGCAGCTGCAGGAGGTTCAACAGCCCCGTCTGTGGTGATCAGACAGACCTCTAGATCATCTAGCAAATCTCTTGATTTTGAGGGTGGAAGATAATGTGCTTTGATTTACAGGTGTTGCTGCACAAAAAGTGCTTCTGTGAATTCTCTGAGTGGCGATATCTGGGGTGCATTTGGCATCCTCAGTTTCTGAGTGCATCCATTTCCTGAACGTATCCTGAGTTCCTGCACACTTGTCTGGACACAGACGTGGACACCCATTTCACACACAAGCAGACAATTATTTTTCAGTGGCATTTTAAGCCAAGTTCAGGGATTACACTGGGTCAAGAGGCCTTGAAGTTTACAGTAAAACAGACAAAGGATGATAGAAGCTGCTGCCTTATGGCCCATTATAGCCAGGCTGAAAACAGCAAGGGGATGAAACATATTTTCTGTTAAATCCTTAATCCTCTAAACACCTTTTCCATTCCTCCTGGAAGTTGTAGACAAACTTGAAAGCATTTTTAGCATCTGTACCTCTCCGAGCAGCGGAAGGGGAGGGAGATGCAGCAGGAGCACTGCAGGTGTTTCTGAAGGGGGTTGAAATATTTTCTCCTCTTGGGCACAGGAGCTCTCTTGGTTATGGCCTGACTGACAGATGTGCAGAAGATTAGGAGGTGTTTCCACAACCCCTGGAGGCTGTGGGAAGCTGGAAGGAAGAGCTCCTGTGGTCTCTCTCTCTCTCCTGGCTGCGTGGCAGAGCACTTCGGGAAGTGCTCAGATCGAATCTGAGCTTGGCTCTTGCTTGTGAGCTTTAGTTGTAATCTCGGTTTGCTGTGCTTTCAGTGGGACAGGGAAGAGGGGAGATGGTGGGAGGATAGAAATACCCTTGTTTTGGTTGGAAGAACTCCTGAATTTACGGTGTTAGCTGCTTTTCTGGTGGAGGTGAGGACAGCATTTGTGTGGGAGACATTGAGATTGGGACTCTTTTCTACAGATCTGGTTGTTTACCAAGCTGTTTCTTTTTTTTCCTCCTTTCTTGAGGTCTGCTTTACAACCAGCAGAGAAAACCACTTTCTGTAGCACAGTTTATCTTGTCCTAAGTAGACACCTTGAACCAATCTGATTTTCTGTGCTCCGGCAGTGCCTGGCTGCAGAGAGCGCCGGTCCAGCTGGTTCAGGTGTGCTGGGAATCACCTGTGGCCAACATGACTGAGTGAAATCTGTCCTTTGCAAGGCCAGATCGTGGCTGCTGGCTGGGTTTGCGGTCTGTATGAGCTCCTCGTAGTTGCAGCTTCCTCCTGCTTGGAAGAAAGAAGAACTGATGTGGGTCTGGTTATACCCCGTGGTGGCGGGTCTGAGGTTTGAAGAATTTCTGACCATTTTAGTGAGAGGTGTTTTGAAGTGGTTCAGATATGAAAGAATCAAGCTGAAGGGCTTTGTTTCCCTCTCCTGACGCTGGGAAGGTTGGCCAGTTTGGCAGCTGGGATCCATCCACGAGGGAAAGGTCCAGCTGGATGGGATCATGTGCTGGTAGCCAAGGAGGGACTGAGATGGTGCATGGCGTCTTTTCCCAGTGATTTTTGGATCTCTGATCAGACCTGCATTGGTGGAGGAAATCACACTGAAAACGACCACGGATCTTTCTGTTTTAACTCCCTAACTCGAGCCTGGATCGTACAAAGCAAACCCTCCGAGCCTGTGAAGGGGGTTTTGTGGAGGAATAAAGCTCATTGTCAGCTGCCGTGTTCAGACCCTTGGGAAATTGTGACCATTGTCTGGGCTATTATTGCTTAATAAAAGCCTTGCGTTTCCTCATTCAGGGCCTTGAAAATCTGGTTCTGTGCTTTTAAAAATAACCCAGCGTGAGCCACAATTGGGAGCATTCACAGAGGAAATTCTTCAGCCATTTAAAACAAAGTGAAGGGAGGGGGGGAAAAAAAAAAAGCTCTCCTTAAAGTGCTTTTACTTATCCAGTGTGTCCCGGCCGCGCTTCCGCTATCTGGAGGCAGCACAGAGCTCTGCTCCTGCTCCTCTTCGCTTCCAGCCTGCCAGGATTTTGGGTCCAGTGCTCTCCCATCCCAACCGGATGAATCCTCTTGGAATGTTGCACTTCTTGTGGATGAGCGCCTCTGGACAGGTGGGACCAGCAGTCACTGGTGGGGTTGGTGCAAAAAAGGCAAGAAAATGGTTTTTTATTTTGATTTCTGCTTGTACCAGAGGCCACGCCAGAAAAGGTCACTTTAGGCAAAAGGAAATGTGGTCATTGCGCTGAAGGATGTGCAGGATTTAGGACACCCGCTCTGCAGGCTCTGTGGGGAAGGGGGCAGAGCAGGGCGTGTTCATCACCCCAAAGTTGGCTCACCTGCAGTTTTTGCTCTCCAGACTTGTTCTGGGAAGTTATAGCCCAGCACAGAAGCCCTGAGCTATTCTGCAGATCGGCTTTGGAGGCTTGTTTCTTTCCCCTCTGTGTGTTCTTGGGTTTATTTTCCTTCTGGTGTGGAAATAATTATATTGCTTGTTTCTTGTGTTCTGGCTCCAACTAAGAGGAGGAATGTACTCAGGTTTTTTTATGTTGTGGTGTTGGGTTTTTTTTTGTTTCCCAGTACAAATTCTGCTGTTCAAATATTCCGGACAGCAGTTGCTGCCCACGTAGAGCACAGAAATGTGTGTTTAGTGGTTGCAAGACATGCTTGCTCTGGGTGTGCCTCGTGTTTTTGTTCAGTGCCAGCCTCTGCCTATATGATTGGCCATCATGCTGGGGAGAGATCATTAACATTAGTAATTAGTGCTTTGCGCAGGCCAGAATTGGCTCTTGATTTGGAAATAAGTTTTCTCTTGGAGCTGTTTTGTTGGGATAGAGACCATGGCGTGAGGAGGGGATGACACTGAGCTACAGCAGCGTTGCCAAAGACGCTTGGTAGTGAAGAGGCTGATGGCTGGGATATTGCCTGGGTTTTATTTGTGACAGGAAATGATTTTTGGCAGAAAATGCCTCTTCCATGCCTCAGTTTCTCCACCAAAAAATGAACGCTGCCTGATTCGTTAGCAGGACTTTCTCTCCTCCCTCTCGCTGCCTGCTGGGGCAGCTGTGATGAGCACTGGGATGTGTGGCGATGCAAAGGCTGGGGACAAGGCACAGCCCTGCAGTAGCTGAGTTCTGTCACACCATTGTGTGGTTTGGTGTTGCTTGAAGTTTTACAGGTCATGAGCGCCATTAAAATGATTTCCATGCCTGTGTTAGGAGAAGCTGCTGTGCCCACTTTCGTTTCCATCCATGTGACCGATCCAGGGCCATATGTTAAAAATATAACTGCTTTTAATTTTTTTTTTTTTTCCAAGCCGCTGGTGCCTAAATATATCTAATAAAAATGCAGACTGGAGCTCTTTAATGAGGCGTAAGTCATTCCTGGCTCTCTTTTTTTTTTTTTTTTTTATAAGACAAAACCACCTCACACACTGGCTTCTCTTTGTAGGGACTTCTGCTTTGCATTTCTACACATTCATCATAGCATGAAGCCTGTGACAAAAGGAAATAAGAAAAGACCATTTAAGAGACCGTTTTGCTGTGCACAAACCCGAACCTTTGGAAAGGGGAAAACCCTGGGCCGCAGCAACTGAAGTCACGGGCTGTGTGATGACAGAAAGAAAAAATAAAAATTGTGGTGCTGAGTAAGTTGAGCGTAGTTGTGAATTGTGCAGCGAAGAGCAGGAGCTGTTAGGAAGTGAAATATTTCCAGTTTCGTTCCTTGCCTTTGCAAAATTCAGAAAGTGATGGTTGGAAGTTTTTTGGCACCCGAAGGAAAAATTTTCATTTTGCTGGCTGAGCCAGTGATGGAGGCTGTGAGCAGCAGCACTGGGGAGGAGGCCGGGGATGCGTGGCTGTCTCCGATTTTGGAGGTTTTGGGAGGAAGTGGCTTTGCTTGGGGAGCAGCTCGGCTCTGCAGGAACAGCTCAGCACTGCAGGCGCGTCCCTGCTCACGCTGCGCCGCGAAGCTCCTGTGGTTGTGGTTTGACAGCTGAAGTCGGAGTAGGGCTGTGAAATCAGACTCTGCTCACACGTGGTTGTGGCTGGGTGTGAAATCCTGAGTGGTTCCGGCACTGACAGCACCGGGCCTCACATAGCGGGAAAAAAAAACGAGATGTACTTGTTTTGGAAGGACCTCACCCTGCTCATAGGTTGATCCTGCATGGTCGGTGTGGTGACAAGCCCCAAGTTGGGGTCCCAGTCTCCTTTTGCTAGAGAGCACCCAAGAATTTCCTCATCAGGTTCATCGAGGAAGAGAATGAAGAGAAGGGAGCCTTTGCAACTCCAAGCCATGACCCAGGACTGAAAGCCAGAGGTTTTGTGTGTGCACAACAATAGATCCGTGAGACAGAACAGATGAAGTTGATGAGTTTCCTGAAACGCCGGCCCACGTGAGAAGTTTCTGAGAGAATTTAGCCAGGGCTGTGGTTTTTAATTTGATGACCTCTTTCCACAGGCAGTCAGACTGTTCAGATTTAGCAAGGCCTTGCATAACAGGAGGTGCTTTATTTACGCGCTGCACATTCACTCGTAGACACGGGAGCACAATGATAAATTATTTAATTATAGATACCCAGAGAAGCGAAGCAGGCGCCTGCTGGGCTGCGTTGTCCCTCTGGTTTCCCACTTTGCATGTTCTCTTGCTGGCCAATTCCCAAAATCCAGCCGTTCGCAGAAGTGGTCTCTCAGTTATTAACGTTAATTAGCGAGGTTCTGCTCCGTGGGTATTCCTGGAGCACACACCGAGCGCTCAGCTCCTCACCCGCATAACGAGCGCATACACGGCTCCACTGTTAATTAGCAGCATCCCCCCGAGGACTTGTGCTTCTCTTGGGAATGGAAGTTTGGCGTGGAGCTGCCTGTGGTAGTTAGAGCAAGTCCCTGCTGAGACTCACGAGCACACTCTGCCCATGGTTGGAGTCTTTGTCAGCTTTTTGCCCTTTGTTTTAATCTGAGCTTCTCCTCGGTGCGTTCTCCTTGCTAAGCAGCACGGTTGCTAATATTAGTTCTCAATTTTGCCACTAGAACCTTGTTTGAATCAGCACTGACAAAGTCCTGACAGGATCCCTGCTCCGGGTAGGGGTCGGATTTAATTGTTCTTCAAAAAGCTTTTCTGCTACGGGAACAGGGCGCTCCTCGTGCTCACAACAGCTCTGTGTCTCTGTATCTCTGCCTGTAGTAACACCTTCTTCATTGATCTGCAAAATAACTCCATTCCAAGAAGAAATTTCCTCCTGAAAAATGCGGAAGTGCGTTCTCCTCGGTGCGTTCTCCTTGCTAAGCAGCACGGTTGCTAATATTAGTTCTCAATTTTGCCACTAGAACCTTGTTTGAATCAGCACTGACAAAGTCCTGACAGGATCCCTGCTCCAGGTAGGGGTTGGATATAATTGTTCTTCAAAAAGCTCTTCTGCTACAGGAACAGGGTGCTCCTCATGCTGACAGCAGCTCTGTATCTCTGCCTCCTAATAACCAGCCTGTAGTAACACCTTCTTCCTTGATTTGCAAAACAACTCCGTTCCAAGAAGAATTTCCCTCCTGAAAATCGTGGAAGTGCGGTTTGTTCCTGCCAAACCCAACCAGGGCTTCATTTTCGCTCTGATTTAATATCCTCGCCGACGGAATGCTCCCGTTGTGGGTGAAACATCTCGGAGAGGTGATTCTCTCCACAGAAGAACATTCCCCTCCTTTTTTTTTTTTTTAACACCGCAGGGAAGAAGCTGGTAAATAATATGGCTGTAAATGAGAACCAAATTATACTTCAATTTTTATATGTGCTCAGGATAGAAAAGCAATGTGAGATCAGGCGGTCTTTCCAGAGGAGGAGGAGGAGGGTTATTCTTAAATATCTCTGCTTTGTCCCTAGTTTCATGTGTTGAGTATCATCCAGAAAACTCTTGGTTTTGCCAGCCTGATTGTAATTTGCATTTAGATTGGCTGCCTGAAGGGAGTCTCTTGCAAGGGGAGAGATGGGGCTGTGTGGCTCCAGTCTCTCTCGCAGATCTGGCTGCAAGTAATGGCATTTACATAAAAACCATTAGCTCTGTTATTGATAAACATGAAAGGCATCCATTTCATTTAATTTTCCGACGAGGAGCTTTTAATATAAGCACACAATAGCGCTGAGGTAGTAGCGTTCCTGCCCCCCATCCCTCCGTACTGACCTCTTGTTTTAAGGGCGAGTTTTGATTGGGATTTTGTTGGTGGAGAGACGGGAAGTTATTTCTATTCCAATTTACCGGAGTCGCCGGTTGTCTCGCTGCGTTGTGGGGAATTATTTAATGCTCATTTTAAGAGGTGTCTCTATTAATTGAACGGGGATTTAATGTCTCCCTGAAGCGCAGTTGGTCTGCGTGTGCGATGTATATGAACACGCAGGGCTGGCAGTTCTATGGATAATCTTTTCCTTAATCAAAATGGGTTTAAGCAGAACTTCGGCGGCACCTCATTAAGGGGACAAAGTGTGTTGAAACAACAAATTTATTAAACAACAAACGTATTAAAGGGAACTTCTCCGGTGTGCTCCGGATCAGAGCCTGTGTAACCCTTCAGCACCGCGTCCGCGTAAACGTTTGTCCCCCCGCGTGCGTAACGGCGCTTTGGGGATCAGGACGTGTCACACAGCGCTGTGATTCACTCAGCAAACTGGCTTTGGGAAGCTGCTGCTCTCGTGTATAAATACCTTGCTTTTCTCCTGGGCTGGATCAGCCCTGACCTCGAGAGCCTCCAGAGGCAGCCGCTGCTGTGGTTGTTTTCAAGCATCGCAGCGTTCACCTGAGAGACCTTGCTGAGAGCTTTGCAGGCGCTTTGAATTCTTGACCTCAGAGCCGGGGAGGTGAGCGTAGCTGTTTTGCATTGATTACCTGGCCTACTTCTTGATTTTTAAAAACTTAAAAAAATTTTTTTTTGCTCACTTTGTCTGTATTTACAGCTCTTTTTTCCTCTCTAACAGGCTCCAGACAGATGAGTAGAGAGCTGGCTGCGGAAGAGGGACAGATTCCAGTTTTCCAGCTGATCACCGTGTACAGTGAGTACCTTCATATTTCGTGAATAAAATTTTCTGTTGTGCCTGATGTCGGCCTCAAATTGCCTCCACTGGGGCACAGCATTGAGTCTGCTGCTTGGATGGTGTTTTCCTGAAAGTACAACTCCTCTTTTGGGAGAAGAGTGCTCCAGCTCCTTTTATCTGAAGTGGTAAATTGTGTCCTCATCCCGCCTCCAGTAGTGGCAGAGCAGGGAATTGCCGCAGTCACATCTGGTACCTGCTCAGGGCTGTGGGGAATCAGCTCTAGAGGTGTCACCTGAGGCTTCCGGCACTGCAGGCTGCAGGGGCAGGAGTGGAAATGCTCCCCAGCGCTGTCCCAGCCTCGTTGGAGGTGTTGGAACTGAGCGAGGAGGGTGGACGAGGGACCTGCCATGGCACACGCCGGGGTTACTCATAAAGGAGCGCTGTGAAATCAGCCAAACGAGGCTTGGCTGGACTGGTGGGCGGAAAAGAGCAGGAAAAAAGCACTGGGAAAGCGTTGTCCAGTTCATGGTAAGGATGGCGGAGTTTTGCCCTGAAAGTGGAGGAGAAAATCCTTATTTCATGGGGGATTTTTGCACATTAAAATATCTCTCATGCGTTTTAATGGGCTATAATAACGAGGCCGTGCTTTATGAGGTGTCTGCAAACATCTTAGAAGTTGCTACTGTGAGGGAGTAAATACTGGTGCTAGTAAATTCTAATTAATTGGGATGTCTTGGCCCATGTGGTGCAGCCAGACTGAAACAGAAAATTGCCCGATCCAGGTGTCTGAAAGGCAGGAGGGTGTAAAGTGCAGGTGAGCGTGGGAGCTGCAGCAACTGAGTTTGTTGTGACACCCCGAGCGGGTGATTCCCTGAGATGATGAATCTTGAACCTGAAGGTGTTCGTTAATGAAAGTCAAAGATGAAATAATACATTTGGACTCTGCGTTGTGTCATCATGTTGGTGTGAATGTATCCAGGGAACAGAGAATTCCTGTGCTGCTGGGAAAGAAGGGAAGAGAGGCAAATTTACTTGTGGTTTCGACATTTCTCCTGTATCCAACTAGGACATGCAGGATACCCTGGGCTCAGGTGTCTATTCCTGGGTATTACAGCATTTCTTGTCGTACTTCTGGATCCAGGAAATCTTTCTACCCCACTTTTGCGCCGTGCCAAACACAGCAGGGCCTCCCCTCAGCGGGAACATGGCTGCTGTGAAAAATTCAGAAGCGGGGGAGCAGCAGCGAGGTCACGTGAAGGACGAACGGTGCCGTTATTGACCGACGGTGCCGCCGTCGTCGTGCCAAGGTCCTCATCGACAGCTCTAATCCCCGGGTGTGCTCCCAGCCAGATCTGCTGACTTCAGGAGCTGGGATCAGTCAATACCATTGAATTCTCCTTCTCTTTGCATATCTTAAGGAGAACGTGGGGTGGCTCAGGCTGACAGCTCTGCAGCCTGCACAGGCTTCCCCCAGGACGTCCCTCGGTCTGTGCAGCGTTTATTACACTGCTGTGGCGTGCAGCAGGCTCAGCGTCGACCTTCAGAAGCTCCTCTGGGTTTGTGGGCCCTCCTGGCTGGAGGAGTGAATGTAGGAGACAAGGATTTCAGGTTTGGAGTCCTTTTTTAGGGTGGAAGACTGTGATTAAAGCAAGAAGCATGAATTTAGGTCAGTAGGAGATCGCTGAGGGAAGGGCTGTTCTTGGCAGGGAGCTGGAATAGAGAAGATGCTGGAAGCAGCCTGTGATTGCCATGGAGCAGAGTGGGAAAATAACCTCTTTCAAGGGACTCCTTAACAGGTCATTCTCATGCAAGACTCTCTCACCATGACACTAAACATCTAAATAACTGGCTTGGGCCAGGAATCTAAAAACATTTTCAGGAGACTCATCTTCAGACACCTCCCGAGGCTTCCTGGCTCAGCAGCAGAGCCAAGTTCTGCAGGAGTTTGTGTCGCTGGGCCCTCGCCGTGAGGATGTGGCACCATCCAGGTGAACACCAGCGTGGGTCTGGTGCTTCCTGTGCTGCACCCAGGCTCTTGGCTCACAGTGAGGAAGGGAACTTTGGTGTGGCAGGGAGGATTTGTGCTGCTCTGGGAAGGCAGGGGGTGGAATTCCTGCTTCTTGCTGCTGTTCTCCTCAAGAGATGCTGGAGAATTCTGCTTCTTAAAAACTCAGAATGTGGCAAACAAACACCTGAGCTGTGGAAAGCCACAGTCCAGCTGTGACCCGTAGGAACGTCCTTCATCTCCCATCAGCTTATTCAGCTCTTGGTTGAACCCCTGTGTGCTTTCAGCCTCTCTCCTGGCATTTCAAAGTTCAGCTCTGTGTGTTGAACCGCTTCCCTTTGGTCACTGCACCTTCTGCCAGCTCGTTTACTGTAACAAGCTCCTGTTTGGGGAATTGTCATTTGCCTGGTTGGTAAAATTCCGTAAATCCCTGCTGTGTCACCTCTTCTCCAGACTAAAATGTCCCAATAGATTCAATGGTCCTTAGAGACGCTTCGTGGTGTTCACCATCTTTGCTATATTCACTATATTCTAATTTTTGGTCGTTTTTTCTCCTCTTGAATGTTCTTACTAGAAGATTGAAAGAACCTTTGGGTTTCTGAGATTCTGTCCCTTTGCTGCAGTTCTCTGTGTGTTTAACCATGGAAAAGACGCCAGGAATTTTGATGCTCTGTGTAATAAGCCATAGCCTTTATTTTTTTTTTTTTTAAGCAGAGGTTTATGTGTCTAATCTAAAAACTCTATCAGGAAAGCTGTGAATAAACCTGATAGCATTCCGGTGCACTGAGTCACTAGAACAATGCAGCGTTAACAAGGAGAGCTGTGTGGCTTTGTGAGCTGTCAGCCAGGATAGGGGATGTATCTTTGTATCCTGCAGCAGTTTTGTGAAGCTAAATGGCTGCTGCTGGTGTCTACTGCATCTTCTAAATGAGGACAAGAAACGCTCTGCGTGTTAAACCTTCCCCCCCTCTCTGCCGGTTAAGAAATGATACCAAAAATAGAGAATTGGGCTTATTTAGATAAATATAAATCAGCGTCGTCGAACAGGTTCTGGTTCTGCAAGGGCAGCTCTCCATGCCCTCTGCTTTGCATAAATGATGGTTATTTTATTAGCGGCTCCCAAAAAGTAGAACTGGAATAGGACTGAAGTTTTAACACCAGGGCTGCAGCCTGCAGCGCCTGGGGCTGTGACAAGGCTGTGGTTTTGTCTATCTGCCCTGACTCAGATCTGTGGCTTTTGTGCTGCCCTAAGGTGAGTCAGGGCTCCCACAGGGGTGATTAAAGCCCTGCCCTGTGGGCAGCCTGCGAAACTTGGGCCTCCCTTCAGCTCAGCAACACTCGGATGATTTCCTCAGCGCTGAATCACCGCTCCGTGGACCCTCCAGAGCAGTTTTTCCCGGCGCTGGGGTTTCTCTTCCACGCCTCCACTGCTGTTTCCACCACTGTGCTTTTCTTTTTTCCTCTCTGCTGCCTTTCCCCGGTGCTTCCTCCCCGCCTTTAAACCCAAAGAGCTGCCGGAGTCTGCCTGTGCTCCTCTGGTGGCTTCTGTTCTGCCCAGGGAAGCCAAGCACCGAGTCCTGGCAGCGCTTCTCTCCCACAGCAGCGCAGTGAGTTCATTGCACAGATTTGTCAATGAAACAGCAGCTCCTCAAATCCTCCCCTGGCCTGCCAGGAGCTGTCACCCTTCCCCACCCAGTCCTGAACCCCACAGGGGAGTCCCCCCGAGCAGGGGACACCTGTGGCACGAGGGGGAGAAATACATCCAGAAACCGTAGGTTGATTTTGGTTCTGTCACTCAGTGTCTCCCAGCCCCTGCTCTGTTGGTGAAAGATGGAGATTTTTTAGTGTTTCCTTGCCTTCACAGATATATATAAAAACACATAAATTTATATTTATGGTTCTTTCTCGTTCTTCTTTTTACTCCTGCATATGTGAAGTTGCACACAGCCAGCCCACAGCCAGCCTGCTGTAACAATTTCAGCCGTGGTTTAGTAAGATAGTAAATCGAGAGTAATTTTTAATCTGCTTGGGAGAAGAACAGCTAAATTGGCTCTTTCTCCCGGTGGTTCCAGTGTTATTTTTGGCCTTAGAGGGTGTAAATGCACCAGGCATTGATCTCCCTGAATGAGGGATCAGCTCTTGCTGGACAGCACTAGAACACTGCATGTATTTATTTATATTTTACCTTTTTCCTTTTTTATAGTACATTGGCTGAACAACACAGCCAGTGTGGAAAGGGCTTGTAAAACGCTGAGTTCTGTGGTGGAATTTCGCTCTGCTCAAGTAAATCTCTTGTGATGAGAGACTCCATGTAGGGGAAACCTCCTGGATTAGCCCGGAGACCTCCCCGGGATCCCTGCTGGGGAGATGGAACTGGGAGGATCCAGCTCAGTGCCATCACCCAGGGGCCTTTTCCATTTAATTCAGCCACTGAAACCGGGACCAGAGGCTGCGAGGGACAATGTGCGGTGGGGCAGCTGACACAGGCCGCCTTTGTGGCTCGTCACAAAGCCAGCAGTGTGTTCTGGAGTGCTGCTGCTCGCTGAGCCGGGATGTCAGCTTGGGGTCTGTTCTCCTCCCTTCCCGCCCGGAACTGCTGCGGCTCTGGGGAGAATGAGGCACTGTTTGTGTGTTTGTTGCTCTCCTGCTCACAAACTCTTCTTGGATCACACGGGATTGGAGGGAAAGGGCTCCAGGGAGGTGCAAACCATCAGTGAGATCCTCCATGGTGTATTAGTGCAGGGCTGCGACTCTCCATCCCACAGAATTCCCTGACAGGAGGTTGGAGGGAGGTGGAGGTCAGGCCTTCTCCCAGGTAAATGACAGGACAAGAGCAAACAGCCCCAAGTTGTGCCAGGAGAGGTTAAATTTGGATATTAGGAAGAAAATTCTTCCTGGAAAGGGTTGTCGAGCATTGGAACGGGCTGCTCAGGGCAGTGGTGGAATCACCATCCCTGGAATTGTTCAAGAAACGTGTGGAGGTGGCACTTGAGGGCCTGGTGTAGTGGTGAACGTGGTGGTGGTGCTGGGCTGATGTCTGGACTCGGTGATTTTAGAGGTATTTTCCAACTTTAATGATTCCCCGATTCTTCTCTTGGCCTTGTTTTTTTCATTATTAAATAACAAAGCTCAGCCACGCTGTGGAACTGGGTGAGCTTTGAGGTCCTTTCC